>JAMKCH010082073.1:0-12273 GCA_023653785.1 Ophioderma brevispina
GTTCAGTGACTTACGTCTTTAAACATCTGTTTACAAGACGGTCATGATTGCACTTGGACAACGCCAGAACATGAATCAAATATTTCGATTTCAATAGTTCGATCATAGTTCGGTTAGTAATCAATAATTGTTTGTCAATACCTCTCAACGCATTACTGGCGATTGCGATGGATATGAACATTCAGAGATATATTAAATATGGGAATATAATTTTTATATTGTTAGCCAATTTGTTGTTGCTTGTGTGATGGTTCTCAATCCCCCATCCTCTCGTAACCAAAACGCACTGACACTGAAGGGGCGCGAAAATAACATGCCAAAAAGGCCCCGCGCACGCGCAGACAAAATTTCCTCATTTGCCACAATCCAAAAACAGGGACGTGCACCCCAAACGGCACTTTACCCCATTTAATATTTCCATAAGATATTAAATTCTATGGGGTTAAAGTTGTATGGTCTCCACAAGGCATAAAAAGTCCGTGTGTGTCAAGTTTACAAAACTCGCCGTTTGTTTGTACAAACTCGCCGTGGTTTTTACAAAAATCGTGTTTTTCCCCAGCGTGCCATAAAACACAATGTTGCGCAACCTGATAACACACACAGTGACAGTTTCAACTTTGAAGTGGAAACAAAGCACACGTTAGTTTATGTAGCCTGGTGTATTACTTAAAAATCCATCCTTGAGATTGTAGATCTAAATCATTGCCTTACGAGTGCCTGAAAAATGGGTTACCAGAAGATATTTCTTATCTTTATATGTTTTCCAGAGCATCAGCCATTCATGAACACACAGGATGAAACGATAGCTAAAGGTATAACGTTTGAACCGCAACGTTATGAACTTTACAACATTGCCGTAACAATCAGGTGATGGTGTTCAGCCAGAGTCCACCATGTTGCCAAGTCAAAATGAGATTTGGATTGCCTCTTAACGACTTTTCTTCACAAGTTTTATTGGTTCAGACGAAATAACACCGCGATTTCCGGAATAAACATGACAAATGTTCGCCATCCCGTTTAGTCTTTTTTCCCTGATCAGTCCCTAATATTATAGCGTTTTTTTGTCCCTCAGGGTTCTAACTTTTCCGATATTCAAGAAACAGCAGCGTGGTGGATTAAACTTGGCACAACACTCCGACGACAGCTAACCCCGTTGGCAAAACCCCTATTTTTAACCGTCGAGTTTTACCCGGGTAAGCCTTCCATTCTAGTTCAGCCCGACTAATTACCCCTTCCGCCTTCTCTCCCCTCCATATCGTCCTCCCTGTACTAATTTTTCCCTATTTTTCACGCCCTGAGGCAAGTAGCATCCGTTATTTGTCTCCTCAACATATGCTTGGATCAAGTCATTTTGCCAAGCGCAACATTTCATTATGAATTTGATGAGGCACCTACAATTTAAATCCGTTACCTAGTACTTCTTGAAAATGTTTTCATGGAACGGCCCCATCATGAAAGATTTTTTTTCACCCGTACATTTAATTCACAGTATTGTGAAAGGAAAAAGGTCCAATTGTGTAGTGTATGACTAACCCTGGTTAAAAACCCAGTCTGAAGTTAGGAATCCCGTTTCAGAAGCCAGCCCATAGTGTTTAGGTTTTTTTTATATATATTAAGAATACTTAAAAAGGGTTTTAGCTTTGGGTCATCTGATTTTGATTTTGCTGGGATCGAACCTAAGCTGCCTTTGGATCCATGATATGCTGTGGACCCCAAACCAGGCGCTGGAGTGACAATGGTGATGTTGGAATAGCATATGACCTGGATCTCGGATCCAGACTCATTTGCTGGGAACACCGATTAATAAGCTGCTTTCGATCCCGAACCCGGGATCCCGAACGCATGTGATGCGAAAAGCTTTTCGATCCCAATTGATTTGACGCGACTCACAAAGACGGGCTTTATTATTCTACATTACTTCGATTGCTAAATGTCGCACCTTCAAAAAATTAACTCTTGATCCGTTAAAAATTACTTAATCAATTTGATATGTTTTGTTATCAGAAACTCACTGTTACCCATCGGAATAATTGACATTTCGATGGTTATCACTTGTTTAGAATTGTTAAACCGAAGTCACCTAATGCCCATGACCATTTGGTGGTGTAAGTGGTTGGTATTAAATTGAATGTTATAAACGGGGGGTGGGGTTGTCATTTTTTAAACCTATACACCCTGAATTCTTGTATAATAAAGCAAAATGTTGTCAATATGATATGATATTTACATATGGTATTGTTCTTAACGGAAGAACTCTTTTATCCACTTCACTACTAGCGTGACTTTGATGATATTTTGATATACTTAAAAATTGATGTTATAAAAATATTCAACCTTGGTAAATGTTGATTTTTTGAGTTTTAATGATTTATGATTTTTCTTGAGCCTGATTTTTATTTTCGTCTAAATAAGCAGAAAACTTTTGTCAATATTGATATAGATATTTACATATGTGATTGTTATTAAACGTAAGACCTATTTTCTCACTTTCACTAACTAAGCGTGATGATATTTTTGATATACTTAAAAATGCTGTTTTAAAATAGTCCCCTTGGAAAATGTATTGATGTTTTGAGTTTTTAATGCTATATGATTTTTCTTGAGCTTGACAATTGTTAATGGCTCTCTAAGGATTATGGGCAATTAATCATTGATTTTGTTAAGTGATGAACCTGCCTCGTAGGAACAGTGATACAAAATCAGTTGATGTCAGTGGCAAGGCTCTTATTCAATTATTGTGCCAAAGCAGTAACTTGAGTATAGTTAAAGAGAATGGCCACATTTGAAAAATAGTGCGCCCTCACGATTTCCCAAAATCGATATTTTTGCATGGGTTGTAAAGCCTTTATATACAAAAGCCCTCGCCCGAAATGATTAAGACCAAATCAGCTTTTCCTTATGGGTTTAAACAGAACGATTTTGTAATTTAACGTAGCCGGGCGACGCTAAATTCAGCATACAGCGAAAATGGCGTTTAACACAAGAACAGCCACACCGTATACATGTTTACCACGCTATGCAAACTGTTTGACTGGTTCTATAAAACATTGGGGTTCTAATATCAGCTGAATTTGAGTTCACAATTATTCATTTGTTGATTAAAGTTATGAAAACTTAAAAAGTTGGCTACAAATTACCTGGATGTCTTTTGTCTTTATCCTCATATCAATATTCCCTATCGTTTGGGGTATGTTATGTTTATGTGTAAAATATATCGTTCTGTTCTTCCAATGGCCTAGGCATCATTTGATAGCAAATTGAAGAATTTCATATTTGTGGAACAGTTGTATGACACCGATTGTGTTATCAAACATGTTGTATTATGATATTGATATCTTTCCAGTTCATTAATTGACCTTATTCAAATTATGTATGATTTCTGATCACTTAATATTAGCCCGGAATATTAGTTGGAATTTCTGAAATGTTGTAAGGTCGTGATGAGTTTATGGGACTGAAGCTTGCCTGTAACCCTGAATTTGTGGTCCAATTGCTTACATGATTATGTTAATGACCTTTTAATGATGATGGTAATGTGTTAGTTCGTTTCAAAATTCTATGAGGCCTTTTGGAAAAATAGGACACTGCAGACATTTTAAAAAGGACGCCAGGTAAAAGCCCAATCAAGAGATAGCCACAACACAAAAGAAATGGTCTGATTCGACAAATAACAAGCATTAGCTGCTGCATACGGAGAATCTTCTGGATTTAAATTTAGTTTCACAATTTTGAAGCATGTTGAAAAAACTTTATAAGAAAAATACTATTAACAGAGGAAAACAGGCCGACTTTTTTAGAGAAAAAATACATAGATATGTTAGATAATGTTATTCTGAAGACCCCCCCAAAAAGCATTTTTTTTTAAAGAGTGAGGATGATGTTGTATGTGGGTCATGAGAAACTTTCCAGCTAAACATGGTGGGGAGTGTTTTCTTTAACCTTATGAATAAAAATATTCCTGTGTCTGTGTGATAGATAGTGATATTTATTAATTCTTACGGGGATTTTATAATCATCCTTTATCTTCTTATGACCTGCATGATGCAGATATTGAAACTCTTCGTGAAGGTATACAAACTGGCCTCAAGTTAAAAGAACTAAAAAACGCTCCTGGTTGGATGGTATTATTGGAATGAAAGGGGGACATATGGAAAAAATTGGGTATTTTTTTACACTCAGGCTTGCCCCTGTTCTGGTTCGTCTATTCAATTCCCATTAATAAAAGTGGCCAAAGTTCCTTCTTCATGGAGAGAAACTAGTACTTAACTGCAATAAATAAGAAGCGTGCTAAAGATATTGCAAAAATTACAGTCTCTAGCAACTCTGCAAAACTTTATTTGTTCAGTTTTACATAATCGTTTAGTAAATTGTGAATCGCATAATGTTGTTCTACCTAATTCAAAATCGGTTTTTTTAGAACAGGGTCACGAATCGTGCTAATTTTTAGTTCTCAATACTCCTTATTGATGAAATATATTGGTAAAGGTAATAAATCTATTTGTCATATTGGTTTCATAGATTTTTCATCAGCCATTGATACCGTCGGGCGTGATAGTCTCTTTTATATCAATGTAGCAGTGTCGGGTATTGACGGACTTTTTATAAAAAAAATATTCGTAGTATGTATAAAAACATGTAAGCATTTGTGGTTGAAATATGATGATTAAATTACAAGTGATTCCAAATTCAGGTGGTTTGTTAAGCAAGGCTGGATAATTAGTCCATTATTATTTAAACATGTCCGAAGTTGATCTTCAGGAAGTATAGAGATTGTTGATCCAGTACAACTTAATAATTCAAATTTAAATTTTTAATGTGTTATGCTGATGACTTAGTTATAATGTCTTATTATGTAACAAAGTGTACAGGTTCAGTTTGCAGTGTGCTATGGATAAGAAACTGGAAATGACCAATGTGACGGTCAATAACTAGAGCAAATCTACGATGATGAATTATACCAGAGTGGCGTCGTATTTTAACTCATCATGTACTTAGGTTGGAGAATTGTTTTTGCTTCAATTGTTGATGAATATTGTTACATGGAATATTTTTTTATATCATCAGTTCTTTTACCAAAGCTATGATTCGTCTTAAGCATCTAGAGGCCTTCTTTAAGATTAGAGAAAATCTTGTACAGGATTCTAGTAGTAAATGTAGTTTAGTTTTACAATTGTTAGCTCACTCATTCAAACCAATTGGCCTATGGTGTGAGGTATGGGCACCTTATATGCCAGTGAGTGAAAAATGTAAATGATGATAATTTTATCAACTTGTGTAACAAGTTACCAAGTGAACAATTACCTATTAAGTTGGTTTAAACTTATTTTGGGGGTTCATCGGAAAACTACAAATCACACAGTTTGAAATTTAGGTAGTGTCCCCTTTAATTTTCATGATAATTTGATCTGTTAAATATTCAGTTGCAGATCAAACGACTTATGTATGCATAATTTTAGTAGATCAAACTAGTCGTAAGAGGCTTCGTTGATAATAGAAACTTTGCTGAAAACTTCTATTTGTAATTGACAGGAATGATATTGGGCAAAAACCAAATGTGTGAATTCCCTATATTTCAGAAAATATCACTGGACTTCAAATCCGTATAGCTCCTTATATCAAATTCAATGGAGGTTGATAAATTTACATTCACAACCCAAATTAATTTATTATGTTTTTTAAAAAGTGTTTTTGTACGGAAAATTATACAGTTATTTTAACCGTTTTTATAGACTAGCATTAAGTTTAGCAAACTTAGAATTAGTGCTCATTCTATTAGCAATTGAAGTAGGTCTTCAGACTTCCCCCAAAACACCCATTGCTGGTAGATTATGGAGCGTGATCTGAATAAGTTGAAAATGAATATCATTTTGAATGGAATGTAATTTTTACATTGCACAACGTTCACAATTTCTTTGATATAGGTTGATAGCTTGTATTGATGTTTCTTTTAATTATCTCAACCTCTGATTTGATGTCTACAAATAGTAGTCGATGTTAACTCATGTTTTGATACTAGATTTGGTAATGTATAGAATGTTATTATTTTTTTTTACATGTTAAACTTTACATGTTTTCGTTGGTTAATTGATATACCCTTTTGTTGGTTAAAGATTGGTCTATTCTGATTACAGAATGACTGCTATATGGACAATACATTTTAGACCGCGTTAAATTGGGTCTCATGACCACATATTCACGCTGATTTCAGGTTTTATATCCTAGATTGAAAGTGTATGCCCAAATATAGCTATTGCAATAAGCCGCGACTTATTACTTCTATAGCTACCCGCTGCCACGCAATCCTCACTAATAGTTAAAAACGATCAATACCATTGCTATAATTTACTCTTGACACTTTTTGCTTCCTTCTATTTGAATTATCCCTGGTTGCCTATCAAAATAAAACACAAAATGTGTGTCCAAGCATGTGAGTTATGAACCTTTATGCAGATAAAACTTTCCAAAGGAAAAAAAAATAACACGTCAGCGTTATTTGGGGTTAAGAAATAAGCATTTGCCGTGGTTGAAATGGAACTCTTAAAAATGTCAATGGGCGTAAATAAATATCATTTACTATGTAATAATAAACATAATACTGAACATTTGTTAACATTTTCATGTTTTATTTTGTCTTGTTTCTGTTTTCTGCGATTTAAATCAAATAGGATAAGGAAAAGCTCCGGACTCTTGGGATTTGCTAACCGTTTTACCCCCACTAAGGTTACCCTGAAACCATTATCCCCTTCCCTTTAACTATTTCACTTGGTCGCTTAAAAATGAAATTCAAGAACAATTGCATTGTTTGACTGAAAGATCTGTGTAAGTTTACACCATCTGAAAGAAGAACACGTGCTTGTTAACAACCCCTTGAGTGGGTATACGAAGTCGTCTATTATTTATATAACCAGAAGTATTACTGCGGGTTTAAAATGTTTTAAGGTTTTGGATTGTCAACTTCTAGAGTGGAACTCCTTTTCTTGCTTCGCAAGTATCAATGTTCCCTACTAACAGTGAAGCCACACATTAAATTGTTACGGTGGCTATGAAACGCCCACGCGAGAAGACAGATTTGAGTGATTCGGTGACTACGAGCTAAGTATGACGGGTAAGCAGGGGCGGGCTGCGCGCCCGGGTAAAATCATAGGATGGGCGACGCGAAACAGTAATGTAACGATAGCGTAAAAAATAATATTGACAATTATTGCTTAAAACCCCTGTTTTTACTGAATTTTAAAACTATCAGGGGCGGCAGCCCCCTCGCCACCCCCGGCGCCGGCCCTGGAGTGTTAGGTGATTAGATCATAGGTGCCGACTAAGAAAAAATGTTGAGATTAAAGGAACAAGGGTTTAAGGGATGAGAGGGGAAGAAGACTGGCAAAATCGACGAGATAAGTGACGAGATAAGTGACGAATGGTGACGACTTACAAAATTGACGAGATAAGTGAAGACTATAAGTGACGAGATAGGTGACCGACTTGGAAGAAAATGTCGAGATAAGTGACGAGGTTAAAGTGGCGAGGATAGGTTGTAAAATTAGAAAACAATGTTAAGAAAGTGACCGATAGGGGACGACTTCGAAAAATGTCGAGATAGGTGATGATTAAAAGGACAGGAGGATTTGGTTTGTTGAGGAAACGATATCTCTCACTTTGCAAGGTGATTGGGCGGTTTGTAGAACACCTAGCTGAAATTGGTCCGAATTCCATCAAAAGATGGATGAAAATGTATATCTTTTTTGGTCCATATCAGCGTCCCCCGCTTTTCAAGTCGAGCCAGAGGGGGGAAATTGGCGTCCTCCCGTTCCGCCATTCCGTACACCAACTGTCACTGTAGGGCGAATTAAAGTGACAGGAGAAGATTTTTTTAGGATATGAATTTCTCTCAATTTTACTAATCGGTTGTAGACCACTACCGCAGACCTTTTTGGAAGGTTTTATGGACAAACGGTGCAAAAGAAACCCGAACCTTGTTTTGAACTGCCTGCTATCGTAATCGTTTTCCCCCCATAAAAACCATGCTTTGACTTTCTGTCTTGCACGAAAGACAAGCTAGTAAATCATCATCTTATTACATAAGACTGCGTAATTCGGCTTTTTCACTTCAGGTGTGATCTAATCATTGGTAAGTCAATTTCGAAATCTGTAAAAAACATAGGTTCGAGATAAATTGGGGGCGCTTCTTTCTGGAAACTTCACATTCTCTTGTTATTGTACGAGATAGGGGACGACAAAATGACGAGATTAAGTGAAACGAGAAAGTGACGAAATATGCGACGACTTAAATGACGAATATAAGTGAGGAGTTAAGGTGACGAGATAGGTGACGACTTGGAGAAATGTCGAGATAATTGACGAGTAATGCGAGATTAGGGTAACTTGAAAAAACAATGTCAATATAAGGCATTGACGAGATAGGTGACGACTTAGAAAAATGTCGAGATAGGTGATAAGTTAAAAGACGCGGAATTTTTAAGGAACGAATATCTCCTCCTTTGCAAGTGATCGTTTGTCAGAACACCTACCTAGCTTAAATTGTGACATTCTTCGAAGGGGAATGAAAATGCATATTTTGGGCCATATGGTCCCGCTTTTTTTCAAAGCCAGCGGGGAATTGTTCCCCCTCCTTCCCCAATATTTCGGTACAACCACTGCCCACTGAGATCGGAATTAAGCGACGATATAGGGGACAATTAAGTACAGATAGGTCAGTGACGCCTTATAAAATGTCGAGATATGTGACGACTTTGAAATGTCGAGATACAAGTGATGACTGATTAAGGTTGATATAGGTGCGACGTAGAAAGAATCTATGCAGATCAACAAGAAAACAACAAGCACATACACATCAGAACAGCAAGTAATTAAAAGTTGTTAAAGCCACACCACAAAACCCCAGTGACGTGATAAAGCGCTAATCTTAAAATGGGCTTTCCGATGTGAAAGTATTATAGTCCGCCGTACTCACAGTCCCGGCACAATGGTGAAAGAATAGGGGGCACTCAATTCATTTGACTCTTCCCGCAACAATAGTTTCATCTCACTCTTTATTCTGTTATCGTATATGGAGCCCGACTGTGACTCCCGGCGAAATATTCTGCTTTCACCCCGTTTAATGTATAAGAATTATTTTGATTGACATAACAATGACCTCCTTTCCCCTCCTGTAAAGTCTCACGCCGATCTTTCACGCGAAACGTGACGGCGCGAATACTGCGATTAATAATTCACGTGACCAACTTTGGAGACTTTTTGTTCATAACATCAAACTGAAACATTAAGGGTTGTTTTAACAATCAGGGGTACCGCTCGGCGTCTCATTTGGGGTGAAAAATGAATCCTCATGATTCTTTTCAAAATTGATGTTTTTACATGTAGGCAAGTTGAGAAGTATAAGTCCAAATTTGAGCCGTCATGGTCTTCGTGAACAATGTTTATGATTGACTAAAGGTTACATTTTTCAGAGATGGACAAGATTTTGACGGAACACTTCATTCATTCATCTTTGGGGGGTGAAAACACAAAGTGCTTTGATTATTTCAAGTATTAACTTTTGTAATAGAAATTCAACAGTATGTTTTTCCAAAATTTGGAGATGTGAGGTCTTCAGGAACAATTTTTATGGTTAGTCAAACTTCATGTTTTTCGGAACGGACAGTGATTTTGACGGAACACTGACTTCTAAAATTTGATCATGTCATACAGGAAACTTAATGGTTAGCCACCAAGTGTTTACTACAATGTATAGAACATAAACTATAGGTTTTAAAGAAAATACCACAATCAATCTGTCATATTTTAGTTTTAAGCTTTATTGGCCTAACTTCGGAGAGACTTTTTGGGACTGAATTTCCCACTAAATTTCAAATTGCCACCACACACAAATTCCGAATGGTCACATTCGTCCTAGGATTTCTGGAAAGTAATTACCATGCTCAAATATTTGTCCTGAATTTTTGACTGTTGTCCCAACTGTTCTTTATGAAGTGCTGGTTTGGACTCAATATTAACCTTCAATCAAATGAGACGGTGATTTTTAAAGACACTATCACTTCAGTGATTTGAAAAATATTTGAAATTTCAGGAATAAGCTTCCAAGTGAGGAATAAGTCTGTAGAATTCTCATAAGTTGACCTTTTCCAACTGAAGAAATTGACAGAAATGAAGAAACGGCAAGTGTCGTTCCAAGATAACACTATTCCCCCCATTCATTACGTGTTGTCGTAAGTGTCCGAACGGACAGTAATGGCTAAATTTCCGAATTCTGTCCTTATTATAGGCCAGAGTAGTAATAAAATAAACAATGGAAAGGAGGAAATTTCTGGGACAAATCTAAATGTCAGATTGGTGCAGAATTTGTCTAGAATAATATACAAAGTCCCCAAAATCCTCTTTGTGCAGTTTCCAGAAATAAGTGGCAAAGTTTGTCAGGGGTAAAATTACTAAATATTTCAATTGTCCTTAACTGTGTTCCAACATTTTGGTCATGTCCATGATTAAAAAAAGGTATAGTTTGCCCTATCTATGTCTTGTAGTTAATACCTATATTGTAAAAGGCTCAAGGTCATCCTGGGGGTAAATTTCAGAATGGTCGGATCTTCTGAGAGATGTGTCAAATTCTTCATCTAGTGGTACATGAACACCAAATGACTATTTAAACAGGGATGGTCATTACTCTTACTTGCAAAATTAACAGGCCAAGGTGTGATGGGGTTCTACAGGCTCTATGGGGGGTCACTGCTTTCTGCTCTTATATGTCAATATTTGATCCATGGGTAGGTGATTTGAATGAACATTTTCTGTTTTAATATGACTCTACGAGCAAGTTTGAATCTGGTTTTTCCATGAAATTGTAATCATTTTGAAATATTTACCCCAGGATGACCTTGAAATGATTAGGTGTCTGTAGTACTTAAACCTAACAGGTTTTGTAGATAGGGCAAACTATCCTTTTATTGATCCTTGACCTACAAAATGTTGGGACACATTTAAGGACAAGTCTAAGATTTTGTAAGTTAAGCCCCTGTACATGGGGCAAGGGTAAAGAGAGTAAGAGCATTAGGTGGGAGAGGGTAAGGGTTGGAGTAGGGGGGAGAGGTGGGAGAAATTGTTAAGAAGGGCGTGGGGGACGGGGGATGGTAGGTGATAAGAACTTTGCCCCCTATTTCTGAAAAAGCACAAAGAGGATTTTAAGGGGACTTTTAGGCATTTATCTAGACACCATGTCTGCACCAATCCTGACATTTTCAGCTTGTTATCACAGAAAAATTTCCACGTTAAAACTAAAATTCTTGCCTATAGGTTCTTCTGGTCCTATCTTTTGCAGGTATGTTAGGATACCTGTACTTGTTACCTACAAACATGCACAAATCTGAATTTTTTGATGATTTTTTCGATTTTCTGATTTAGCAATCACTGATAGTGTCTTTAAAGCAATTCCATACATATGTTTCATATTTTTTTGTTAGTCCATCAAGCATTTCAATGGTTTCTTTGGCAGCTGTAGGTTTGTGCTTTTTGGTGGTCTTTAAGTTGGCAAGTATCATTTATTAAAAAGTATAGACCCATGTTTTTTATTGGGTCCCATTGTATTGTTCACCAAGAGAGTACCCTGATGTAAAACAACCCTTACCGACCTTTGAATTAAGTAGTATATGAACTTTCCTTTCTTTCTCCCGATACCAAAATCTTTTTTGAGGGATGAAGTGGAGACGAGGCGTTCGATCGGGTGCATCGCCCCTTTAACCTGTCATTTCATTCAAAATCCAACATATGCCCTACAATGCCCTACACCCCGTGAATCAGACTTCTCGTCATTTTTCTAAATCGCTCGTCACTTGTATAGTCGTCACCATTTTCGTCGTTCCGTCCCCGTTAATTAATCCTCTCGACAATTCCGAATCGTTCCCTATTTCCTCACTTAACTCAGCCACTTCTCTTCTCGGTCAGATGTCGTCAGTTTATCTCTTCTTCTTTCGCCTATAGTCACGGCCCTTCAGAGCCACCGCGCCGTAAAATTGCCACAATAATTCTCACTAATATCTTGATGTGACCGCCTAGTTACAATTCTTATAGATTACGGTGTCTATAGATTTTTTATTTCGAAAAATGACCTAGTTCATCAACATTTGCTGTTTCAAATCAGTTTACCCTACCTTGCTTAAAAGGTGTTTAGTAATCTTATGGCCTCGACCTCAACATTTATAATAAGTTAGATTTTCATATCATCTATTAGAACCGATGTACGTGTATGTGCGCTACTTTCTCAAATTTTCT
>JAMKCH010082074.1:0-19405 GCA_023653785.1 Ophioderma brevispina
CTGTTGACATAAACAATTTTTTAAACATACCCGAGACTGCCCCTAAAGGGTACACAGCTTATTTCAATTAAAAAGTGAGAGCATTGTATTTAAGGTCAGTCAAACTGGTTTAACATGTTTTAATATTGGCTTTGTTCTTACTTAAACATGTTTCTAAATCATTAGTTCCAAATATATATTGTTGAGAAAATGACCTTAAATGCTCTGGATGTTTTTTATTTTCTTTGTTTTTTACTACCTTAATTTGATAAGTATGACATAATATAGTCCCATAACAAATACAGTGAAATCATAAAATCCAATTTTGGACCAAATCACTATGTGAATGTTTTATCCGAATCTACAAGCACTCATTGTAACATTTGCCCCTTTCAAGTTAACACTACTGTAATTTCTACTTAAAGGGCACGAATTCACACGTTAGTCAAACAGAATGGGTTAATGATGTTGTTTTTATGCTTTTTGTGCTTACTTTTACCATGTTATGTACATCATTAGTTGAAATAACAATATTTTTGAGAAACTGGACCTTAAATGCTGTAATGCTTTTATTTTCTTCTTTGATTTTTTCTACTGTATTAGTTATTATGACTAAAATATAGCCCATAGTGGTTAAAACTGACTTTCATCTAACTTACATGTTTCTAGTTACCAAATACAGTGAAATCAGAAAATCCAATTTTCGGACCAAATCACATGTGAATGTTCATCCGATGAGATAGCAATCATTGTAACCTATCCTGATGTCCCCTTTAAAGTTATCACTACGGTTAATGTTCTACTTAAAAAAAAACAATAAATCTTCACACTTTAGGCCAAACAGAACTGTGTTAATGTGTTTTGATGTTCTTGTCTTACTTTAAACATGTTATGATGTGCATCATAATTCAAATAAACAACATTTTGAGAAAATGACCTTAAATGCCCTGGAATGGCTTTTTATTTTCTTTATTTATTATCTTCAATTTTTATTTAAGACGTAAATTAAGTCCTACTTATTTAAAGTGGTAATTTTTCTGATAAGCTTGTTTATGAAGATATCAAATACAATATCAAAAGTCTCAAAATCATATTTTTGGCCAAATCAATCTTTTTTGTTTTAAAAATGTTTATACAAAAATATATGTTTATTTTTTCGCACAACTCTTATGAGAAACTATACCCATATGGCATTTATCTGACATGGTTGCCAGCTTGTAACAAAAATGCCCACATAATTTTTTTTCTGACACATTTATGATACTTGGCTGGCTGTCTGTCAGTTAAGTCCCAATTATTGGGACAGGTCTTGTACACGCCCTGACACGCATTGCAACTCATGACAATGATTGTGTAGAGTGGCGAAATGGGAAATTTCACACTGAGATTTAATTACCACATATTGAACTTAAAATACCACTAAAATTACATTGCCCATGTTCTCCTACAACTTAAATACCATGGGATAAATCGGTAAGCGGAGGATAGTGAGCAACCTCGGGCTAGCCTCATTCAATGCTCCCACACACACACACAATCCCCGACACAATCCGCCGCGGTCAGCTATATTTTACTAATCATTTTAGGCCAGAGCGAAGAATTCTTGCAAGTTTTTCTTGAATCGTAGATAAGATTTAAACATTGCTTTGGGGTAGCTCGTAGTCCTGAACTAGACACTCCCTATTGGGTGGTCGTGTACTAGGTCAGAGTATTACGGGGTCCATCACGCTTTTTTAAAACTGGCATTTACTCACCTTGACTTACAAATCCATAACAAGATGTCACTGATTCTATTTATAACGATGTGGCAGTTATTGTCAATGTCTTAAAACGAGGATTTGGCATCAATAACTGGCGCAAAAGAAAGAAAATTGAAGAGCACTGAAGTTACCTAAAATTTGCCTTTATTAACAATTCTACATCGAAAACTTGTAGAAACCTTTTACTAATACCGTCAGTATGGCTTTATTTTTTGTCTAAGCCTTATATATTCATTATAAGAACACCCGGGAATCGTAATATAAACGCAATAGTAGGTCAGTAAGTGAAGTTATTTTAAAACTTTTTTCCCCCGACAGATTTTGCGTCGGAAAAACCTCGCGAAATCCTATACTTATTCTCATACCCGGCCCCCGGGCTTCGCCCGGCTATGACATGTCAAGCTAGGTAGCTCTGGCCAGGAACGGGTGAACCTTTGAATCAAATTCCACTTCCATGCCCACCAACACATTGATTGCCGTAAACAACCGGCATACTGCTGATCCCCAAATAGCCGGTGTCTTCAACTTGAGAAATTACAGTCTCTGATACAGCCTGAAATAACGATAACGCTGCTCGTACTTGTTGACTTGTGCGATTGTTGTAAACATGTAGTAGGAGGAAGTAGCAAACGCAAATTTTAAATGCTTTGTCTTTCGAGGGATTTTTGGAAAACGCGCGAAATTCAAAATACAGGGTTTTTTTGGCCAAATAAAATCCTCCCTAAATTACTTCTTTTCTCTGACTGTGCAATTTTTCAGCACTGGGGGATATCGGGTTTAAAGTAGGGCTGTCCATGAAAAATTGAAGTTTGGAGATAGGTTTCAATTTCTATATAGAAACACATTCCTCTCTACTTCTGGAGTGAAATGACATCAAGAATCATCCTTTCAGGTGAAGCGGCTCAGGATATATTACTTTTTATGGTGCTCCACATTTGCTAAGGTTTTCCTTTTTTTTGGGGGTGAAATAGGCCAAATACGGGAACGTGACTAACTTGCATCTTTATGGTTGTGAAAAAACGGCTAATAGAAATGAGGACTGACCTCTTTTTGAAATATTTCCCTTCTACATGTGCTGGACAATCATTTAAACCAACTAGTACCTTGTGCAGAGCCTATTTTTTATTTTGGCCTGACAACAGGGTCTTCTTGTTATTTTACCACATGGACCAGGCTATTGCTTCAGAAAAAAGACGAAGTCAGCTCATTAAATACGCAAAAAATGATATACAAGCTCATTAAAGACTTTCATTTACATAGAAATTAAAACATTCATTAACTATGTTAGCTGCATCCATTCAGGTTGGTTACCAACTGCCCTGGATAGAATATGCAAATAAGATGCTTTTTGATTTCCAAAGTACAGGCCTATGGTAGAAAATTCCGAATTAATATGTGTACTGGACATACTGGCAACACATTGACTATTTTAAAAATGAAAAGGGGAGTGTAATGTTATAGCAAACTGACATGTGGTCCAACAGTGGGTTACATTTCAGATGAGATGCACATTTATTCCTCAGGTATAGTGTATCTCTGAAAAAAAAATGACTAATTATATGCGTAAAACACTGAATTGCAATTTGCGGTGTATCCCTAACATGCTGTGAAAAAAAATGTTTCACCGGAAAGGTGTAGATAATATTAAGGGATTTGCAATATACAAAGCACTTTTCAGATTTTGCTTGGATTTTAGTGATGTCCTCAAAGAGCAAAAAATGGAGAATTTACTGTAATGCATTATTTGTGTTCAAAAGGGAAGATTTAAATGGAAAATTGCCGCCTCAGACATGAATCTTTAGAATCATCTTCTTTCTAAAAAGGGGTGGCAACGCTCATGCAAGTTGTGAAGATCAAACCGCAATTTTTATTCAATATTGGTACTTAAAGGTGTCAACATGTCTTTAAAGACAACCCTATTAGTGATCTTGAAACATATTTGAATGTTGCAGGAATAGCTTCAAAGTGAAGGATAAGTCTGGATAAAATTCTCATAAGTTCCTTTCCCAGCTGTTATTGAAGAAAAGAAGGAAAAACGGCAGTGTCTCCAAGATAACGATTCTCCATTCAATTACGTGTTTGTGTAAGTTTGTGTTCGGACCGTATGACTAAAATTCCCGATTCTGTCCTTATTAGGTTGCTTCTGGTCTAATCATTTGGAGGTATGTTTAGGATACCTGTACTTTGTTACGTACATGCTAAAATCTGATTTTTGATGATTTTTTATTTTTCGCTTTTGCTGATTTAGCAACTCACTGATAGTGTCTTTAAATGATGGTGGGTCCACTGGCAAATTTTGTGCATAGAGGAAAAACAGGGACTTTACAATGTCTAATTTTTTTAGACTTTATTTCTTTGTTATGGATTTAAATTTTTACTCAGAAGATAGATAAGGGTTCAAATAATACGCAGTTTTAAATATCTTTGCAAAAATATCAAAAATATTTTTTTAAATTTAGAATGCCAAGAAATTGTTTACAGTTTATGCCCTTTGTAGCATTCACACAATTTGGAGGGCCATTTTGACATCCCTATTAAAAGAATGGTCACCCCCAAAAAACGAACTTTTAGCGGAATTTTCCTCTATTCTACAGTCACCCAAAATAACCCTTCACCCCAACTTAGTGCATAACTTTGGTGTCCTCCCCCCCCGCCCCCCAAATTTCTCCACCATTTCCCATTTCGCATTACGGAACCGTGATACCTGGCTATCTGCCGGCCACGACATTCATCCCCAAGCGTGCCAACTTTTGAAACCTTACCAATTTAACCGCTTTGCGAAAGCCTTTAGCGCTTCGCCGATGCAGGCCTGAGTGAAGCTCAGTGTTTGCTAGCACGATTCTCTTGCTTTTCACAGTGGTGGCGACTGTTTTTGGGGGTCTTTATCATTTTGCACTGGATTTTTATCATTTTCATTTTTACTATAGCCGCCCTTTCGAAGCAAGATGCTCTTTATCTTTCTTTCTTTTCTCTTCTTCCCTCGTTAGGTGCAAAAGGGTCTAGCGAGACGTTTTTGTTCGGATCCCATACCATCATTTATGCGCTGTGGTTCGCACAACTAGCTTACCGTGACCACATCTTCTTATTTCTTGTGAGGTGTTGATGTTGTTCGCAGAATCACTTAGTCATTGAAAAGTGTGAACGGATTTAAGTGAACAGTTCCCAGTCAGACTTGATTTATTCGCGGGGCCGTCGGCCATTGTATTTTGTACCACACGGGTGACGGCTGTCCCCAGAATGGAACTGCAGTTTTGCAATCATCCTTATAATGGCAAGCGGCCTATGTGACAGACACAATGATAAAGCGAAGTGCCAGAGGCATTATAAATGCATGCCGAAATCGTGCTACAGTGGGTGTAAAACTTAGTTTCTAAAATTCATGAAATTCGAGTGCTGTCTCGATCTACCAAAAGTCCAAAGATGCGTCCAAACATCCCTGGTACAAACTCTTGTCTGAAGAACCAATGTGAAGTAACCGTCCAGATGATCACCCCATGCCAATAATCAATTTGTTGGGGAAATTATTGGGCGCACATGTGGGTGCTTAAAATAATTCTAGAGGGGGCAGGTCGATTCGGTCCCGAAACCAGCTCGGTCCCATGCCCCTTCGGTCTCTATCTGGCAAATGGCCGGTATGGTGTAGTATTTCGGAATTCCCGGCTATCTGTTTCAGCGCACCACTTCTCTGCATGTAATTATTTTTATATTATATATTATATAAATATATATATATTTATATATAATATTTTTTTCCTTTTTTACCAAAAAGAATTTTGTGGCCTTTAACACTCTTGGAACATGTCATGATTTTTTGTGAAAATTATATTCGAGAAAAATGTTCATGACGCGGACGTAGCAGAATTGTGCAAACAATTATGAACAAGCTTTCGTTCGGCAATTAAATGCCTTCAATCAGGATACCACCCCCCTTTTTACAAGTTATTTTACGGAATAAACCAAAATAACCATCCCTTGCCCGAGGAAGCCATCTTATGTACAGCTGACGTTACTCATTATTATTACAAATATAGACCACAATACCGGTCCCTGAAAGCTTGTCAAAATGCTTAATACCCTCCAATCGCTCACACCTCCACATGGGACTTATTAGACTTTAGAGCTATTCTCACCCTCAACGCCTGTTGAATTCGATGACCAATATAGCGTCAATTCTGGAACTGCCATGGGCGACGAATGTTAGCCCCAAGCTACCAATGCTACCATGCGCACATTGAAAACGAGATATTACAAAAACACCCAAAAAAACCACTGTGGAAAAGATCATCGATGATATTCTTTATTTGGATAGATACTTACCATAGCCTTACGGAATTCCCAGAATATCTTAATAATGCCAACACGGCAATTAAGTTCACCTTTGAGTCTTCTGCTGATAGTCTCCCCTTCCTTGATGTATTGGTCTCCTTATCAAACAGGAAACTCACTACCAAAGTTTTACAACAGTGCCTACCGACGTGCCGCATGGCAGTACCTTTCATTCACCTGATTCATTCATCCACCACACCGTCAAAGTTAGTTTATACCAAGCATTACCCACCCTCCGCATATGCTCTGACCGCCGTTTTGCTGAAGTAGCAACTGAATTTGAATTAAAGATGCTTCACAACGCAAATACATACTATACGGCCATGTTGATCAACACTAATCGTGGCCAACAACAACCGGCGCGAAGATCTCAATCTCCTACCAAAGAAAGAAGAGAAATAATAGGGTCCCCTTGGTTATCACCTACAACCCGCGCCTCAAAGCGATTGGTCACAATCCTCCCACAAACACATACTTGAACTTCAACAAATCTGAGTTGCTGAAGCCAATCTTCCCCTAGGGTCCACTATCAGCTTTTAGGCGCCGAAGGAATTAAGAGATCTCCTTGTCACAATCCAAAATCCGAATCCAACACTGATTCAGCCCACCTGTTGTCATAACTGCCAACGCAAATGTGTAATATGCCGCGAACATATGATAAGAAACAATGAAATTCACAAGCACTCGTACTGGCAAATCATATCCAATTACCCAAAATAATGGATTGCAAATCTACTTGGGTTATCTATTTAATAACTGTAACCAAATTTAAAAAAACATATGTGAAAACAATTATAACCGGTACACCAAATAAGCAACACGTTCGCAATTAGAATATGCTCAACACATAGTGCGAATTTGGCCGTATGCTCCACCAGTTTAATCTCCCGAGCCATTCCCTGTCTAATCTGTCCATTGATAGCTAAGAACAAATCCATAAATAAAGCAATAAAACTATTACCCTCCATCTCCACCGTGAATCTTACTATATAGCCAAATTACAACAAACATTCTCTCCCCATCCGGCCTTAATGTCGAGGAGTGATTTGTTCTTGCCCACCCCTATGGCCTTTTTTTGTTACGGGCTCTTTATAACTATCCTTCCTTGTCGTCAAGACGCTTTGTCTCATCGTACCATCATGAGAGCTATGTATGACGTACAATTTGCTATAAAATCTAGAAAAATCGTACGATCAAACCCCATTTTACCCAAAAAAATCGTGACGTAATAGACCTGAGAATATGCCATGCTTGTTCACCGCCGTGATACACTGCATGCTGCAGCCATAACTGTATCGGTACTTTTAAAATTTCGAGTACTTGCGAATCGGTTTGTGAATACTCTAGAAATTTAATACAATATCTGATGTGCAACATAGCAAGTTAAAGGTTAAGCGCCTATTTTTGTGATCCACAGCCCCCTCGTCCCCCCGACTAGCTAAAAAAAAAGTTGAGATTTTAGATGAACTGTTGGTCTAAGTATATGGCCAATGGCCATCCCAAATAACATGGAGATATTGGGCCTATATTGGCCCAAATATTTGCTCAATATCGGACCAGATTGGCTATAGTACGTCCAATATTAGTTGCTCAACGGCCCAACATTGACCAATATTGGGCCGGGCCAATGTGGCACAATATTGGGGCCAACTTCTTGGTAATATATATTGAACCATATTGGGAATATATCAATAATTTTTATTTGCAAAATAAATCTATTTTTCACCCCTGCTTTAATTTAAATAATTAATTAATAATTTGAGCGAGTCAAATAGTTTATATTTTTTATTGAAATTGGTTTATATAGTATAATTATTTTGAAATATTGGTGTGTTCTGATCAAACAATCGTCCTTAGAGATTTTAGCGTATTTTCGTCTGTTTTCATTGTTTTTCTCACCCTGCTATTTTTTAGGCAACAATTAGCCTTAAGCCAATATTGGGCCAACGTGATCCCAATAATTTGTCTCTATATTGGCTGTTGGTCGCTTGCCAATATGATGCGCCAATATAGACCCATTAAAGGCTGCCGATATGAAGCCGATATCAACAATTGCCAATGGAAAACCAATAGTGCCAAATACGGGGTTACCACGTTTGATGCCGATGCCAAGATTCCCGATGGGGGAACCATTGTTGGGCCCATATATGCGTGCTATCCCTGGATGTCTGTGAACTGGGGGGCCTGCTCTATAGGGTGGAACTGTTTTCATATTTAATAGAAATCTGAACATTTTGTAATGATTAGATTACTTAAATGTGATTGAATACTTCCCAAGTATAGCAATCATGTTAAAGCCTATTAGTTTCGGCTTAATTTGACACTAAATTATCTTGATTACAGGCTTCAGTAATTAAAATTGTGAAATTAAGTAAACGAAGGTGGAGGGTGGGGCAATTGGGACACGGTACCCATGTGAAGTCTATGGGAGATATGAAGCTTCAGCTCATATGTTTTTTCTTTATCTTAACAATCATTTAATTATTGAATTATATATGGGTCATTTTCACAATCATGGTGTAACTTTTGTACCCTGGGATCAAAATTTCAAAGTACTTTTTATTTCTTACTTTCACACAAAAAGTACTTACAAAATGATCAAATTTGAATTAATTATGAGCTTAATCTGGGGCAAAATTATGGTACAATTTTGGAAATATTGTGACAAAATGGGGCCAATATTGAGCAAAAACACAAGTTCTTTTGAAAAGCCTATTTACAAAATGATTAACCTAATTTGCAACAAAAACAGATAAAATTTAAAATTTAAAAAAAAAAAAAGTCATATGCGTTCAGAATTTACACTGAGTTTGGACTATTCCTTTGTTGAATTCATTAAATATTTGGAAAAGAATAGCAAATTGAGGGAACAATCTCATATCCAGGCCACCAATTTTAATTTTAAATATTTTTTTAATTGAGACAATCCCACATACTCCCTGTACAAAAATCATTCAATGTTGGACTATATACTTCCTGAGACAAGTTGCAGAAAATCTGTTAAATCTTAACAAAGTTGAATTTTATACACACTGATGTGTCGGATGAGACGGTTAACATTGTTAACATGTTTGGAGGGTGACAAAACGTTTTTTAATGGCTTTTTTTGATAATCATGAGGAAGGAAACGACTTTTATTCTGCTAGTGCAACAACAATTCATTCTATTTATAAAGAGATAAAATAGTCTTTTAAGGTGACAAAACAAAACCAAATTGAGTGAAATATACTGTATATATTGCATATTATTCTAGGTTGCAGAAATTACCATGTGTTTTAAAAACTATCACTGTGAGACTCCCTGCGCAAAATTTCTTCGACAACCTAGATTTGGTTAGTTCTGAAAGAATTACCACTGTTTATGAAAAGTGACATGGATAAATAATTATAGGTTGCAAATATGTCAGTCGTTTGGAGGTGAGAAAGATGTTAACAATTTGTTAAATGAACCCTATTGGTAAATAACACGGAAGCTGTTGAATTTTTAACGATATCACAGTTTAAATGATAAAAAGATTGCACGAGTCCAAAACGCAAAATACCAAAGCATTTTCAGTTTTCTGGATATCAATTCACGGCATGCACAAACGTCAGATCTTAAAAGCTTCGAATTAGATAAAGTGCGTTACGATTTTTTTCTTGTAATGGCAATATGCATGTAAATACAAATTTCTCCGAAAGGATGTAATTCGAACGGTGCAGTTAAAGAAAAAATTGAGGCAGGTATACAGTATTTTCCGTATATTAAAAAAAACCTTGCGTAACAGTGAGCTTAGTTCATAACAATCGGGTAATCATTAATCGTAGCTTTAAAGACTAACGCACAAACGTACCAATTTGCTAAAAGTGCGCAATATCGAGAGATCCAAATAGATGAGGACTTTTCCGCAAACATATATAGCTTTATCAGTAATCTTAATAAAGATCCAAATATAAATTAAATGAGATAACTTCGGAAAATCAAAGGTTGAAAAAGAATTATAAGGGTTCGCAATTACATTTGTCATAATCGTCATTTGGCAATTTAAAATTCGTCGTAATTAGTGGGTGCGTTTAGAAAATGAATGTTTTATGTCGGCCTTTACGGATTTTCAATACTCTGATTTGATCACGTTAACCTAAAACAATTTCACAGTGAAGCGACGCGATATATAACCGGAGGGATTGTCATGCACATAGACTCAAAGCGAGAAACATCGAGTGCAGAATGCCTTCGAAGTTTTAATTTTTACAGTGTATATCATGTGTACCTACAAAAAGGTAATTACCCATATAGTGGTGCATGTATCTGCGCTTCCAAGTAGGTCCGTTAATGCCCGAGATGATTTGGTTGGTTAGTGCGTTTTTATGAGTTCGCTTTATTTTCCATCTGATATCTTGTCCGTTGAAGGGACTTCCGCCCCCCCCCAGCTCTACCATCTGCCTGCACATCGTGGTGAATTGCATGCAAGAAGGGATATGAAACAACGATATTGTCGATGCACTGGAGTAATAGACGGAAGCTCTCTCCAAAAACACGTATTATCATATGCATTCCATCCCTCTTCAAAATGACTATAGCTACCTAGTCCGAGGGAACAACGTAAGAAGGTGACCCGATCAAGGTCCGATTTTATAACCCTCAAAAAATTTTGAATTTTTTTCAGACAATGTTTTCTCATTTAGTTGAAAATTTATTACACCTTTTGCATATCAGTGCACAATCTCAGGTGTTTCCTGCGTACCATGACCCAAAAATCATAAGATTGATTTCTTCATGGTCGAGTGTCACTCACCTCATTTGAATACTGGTTAGGCAGGTCCTGAAAAAGAAGTGCCCAATTTCAATACCTCAGTTTAAGAGTGTCCAGGGTTACACGCTTGAGAGGGTTAGGTTTGGGGGGGGGGGGGGGGGGGGGCTTTGACCCGGGTCTTGATAGGAGGAAATGTCAAAGATTGTTATTCAGAATCTCATCCTGCCGCGAGTATCAAATGTGCGGAAGGCTCGTGCCATGGGGCAAATTGAAGTTGTGGATATCCCAAATCAGTGTGCCATGTTGTGATAAACCATATAGTGCGGTATCAAATGGAAACAATTCTGTGGGCAAACTGGTAATGGGAAGGAGAGACCCAGATTGCTGGGGTCCCTGCGGGGCACCACACCCCATAAAACAGCGTTTATTACTCTCTGTTCTTTGGAATTGGAGATTGTCTTTCAGAAATTTACAGGCACGTTTTGTGGGGCAGTATTGACACATGTCCAATCTGAGAGCATGTTAACTTGCTAAGAAGCCAGGCCCAGTTAAGGTGGTGTCGGCAACACCGGATAGTGAATTTAAACATGGTGACAGGAATTCATTTTTCCAGATTAGATGCAGATTAAATTGTCTTCGTGAAGTTTGTGTAGATTTAAGTTTTTTGTGGAGACGTTGTGAATTTCCCGTCGTGTTTGCATTGGAAGAGTGGCGTCACTGGTTTTTGGTGGAGGCAGCCCTGATAACTGGAAGACAAGACTTTGTTGTTATTGAGGGCAACAATGCTGTCGTTTTCCCGGACAATATCTAAAGAACCGGTTGACATCAAACCTTATGTCCTCAATCTGGGACGAATATCATACTCCGAGATAAAATCTATGACACGTCCGTATCATGCAGTATCGTCAATGAGTAACTGTTAGAATGAGGGGTTAAAAAATTCAGTACTAGCCTGCCTCACAAATCATCAAATTGGGCATTTGCCGTTTAACCTAATCCTCGTAATTTTAGTAAGCACCAACAATGAGTACAGGTACTGAACCATTTGGCACATTCCTTTCAGACCTACCAGTCTTCAAGGAAGTCACTCACCATGATAAATAAATCAATTCTTATCATTTTGGTGTCAGTGTAACAAGGAAGAACTGGCTTTTCCTGATATCACTAGAGTTTAATAAAATTTCAATTAAATGAACAATACATGGTCCTGAAAAGTATTCCAATACCAAACTTTTTTTGAGGAGTTTATATATACATGGAGCTATCACCAAAATATATTGATTTTACACAGTTTGAGTTAGAGTGACACGAGGAGAATTTTTTAGGATACGAATGATCTCTGCAATTGGCACAGGATGCGTTGTAGACCACCTACCTGTACCAGAACTTGCGATGTTTATTGGACACAGTACAAAAAAAAACGCAACCTTGTTTGAACTTGCCTGACTATCGTTCGTAATTGTCCCCATAGCACCCCGTGCTTTGACTTTTCTTCAATGCACGACAAAAGTACTAAATCATCATATATTACATAAGACGGCGTACTCGGCTTATTCCGTCATGTGTGATCTACTACATTGTAACATTCCAAATATTTAACAAACCGGGGGTTCGAGACAAATTGGGGGCGCTTCTTTCTGTAAATCTCTCATTCTACTCTTAATCTCCGCGCAGTACATTTCGAGATGTATATCTTGCGCAGTCTGTGGACCAGACTAACACACTTTCCGCACCGCCGTACCTGGAACCTAGGGTTGAGTGCAGGTACAGACCCGGGATGATCCCCTACTCTTTCGACACGTCTGCATATTTTACGTTCTCAGGATGCCTCGTCGGAAAAACGGTACCTGCCTTTAACATGACTCTTCCGAACATGAGGCGCCTGCACCCACTCCACTGCATACACTCTCACAGTCTACGCAATGGTGGGGAGCGAGGAGAAATTCCATAATCACAATTATGCAATTTCGACTTATATATAGGAATTATTGAGTATGACCAAGAAGCCGACTCTCGCGGGGCTCGAAAATTTAACCTGGGCCCTACGAGATCGTTCAAGTAAGGGTCATTATGGTGGTGGTTGGCTGCCAGGACCTTTTAAATGCCTTATACCAGGCTATTCATGCGAGTTGAAAATAGCTCATGGGAACACATCCTACCAAACATCGGGATCGATTGAGAATTACCAAAGTCCTAGCTCCACAATTGTGGCATAGAAGAGCAAAACAGTTCAGTGGTCATTGCTTTCAATCAAGGACCATATTAAGATTCAAAACCTTTATTCGTGGAGTCTTCCATAGTCCAAGTAGAGGTAAAAAAAGAACGCATATGCAGCAGGATACCATCATAGTTACTTTGAATGGGAGTGGGCCGTGATGTAGTGTCAAGTGCATGATAAAGACGTTTTGCAAAGAAGTACGCTACGGATTTCGACAAATTACGAAAGATGATTATATTGTTCCACTTTTGCCACTGGCAATCGTTTTCATCACACCAATCAGACTCTAACACTGTCTGTGTATGCCATCTGGCGAACTTTGCTTCCTCAAAAACATTAGCATAATTGCTCAATTTATAATAAGCTTTTAATTCACACTCTTAACCTCTTTGGCCCTTTCGAGGGGCAATTTTTTGGATTCAAATTTGATAAAAGATCCACTCGCTAATAGCCCCGTTACCCCAGAAATCCACCGATTTTACAGGAATTGATCAGAAATCTAATATCGTATGTATGTAGAAAGGTACTATTTTTCTCAGTTTACACTTTGAAATCGTAGAGGACTTCAAACAGCATTCAGGAGGCTACATAAATCTCGTTTCTTTATAGCCCTATCAAACTGGTTTGAAATATACGGGCACATATTTAACAGATGGTATTGGAGTCAAGGCGGTTCAATGAAGATGAAACTAATTAATTGGACCTTTAATTGTTCTTGTTGTTGGGGATCGTGACCCCAAATGTCAAAATTTAATATTTTAAATCTACTAACAATATATTATAGAAATGAGGTTTTTATTTAGAAGTTTTTAAAATGCTTTAAGTGGAATGATTACCTTTTCATCTTTAACCTTTACTGACTCATATTTTGGTCAATTTGGACCTTTTTTGCCGTTTCTGGGTCAATTTTGACCACCAGATTCCAACATTCAAATTCCTCTTGAATCTACTGTTATAGCGTGAAGGAAATGAAATACTACTGCATTTTAATATTAAGTTGGAATAAATAAATCACCCTATGATTTTTACCTTATTTGGGTTAATTTTAAGCCCTTTTTTACCCTTTCTGGGGTCAAATTTAACCATAGTTTCCAACATTCTAATTCTTCTTGAATCTTCTTCTATAGAGCGGGGAAAATGAAATACTAGTTTAAGTTGGAATAAATACATCTCCATTCTATGATTTTTACCTCATTTGGGTCAATTTTAACCCCTTTTGGCCCTTTCTGGGGTCAATTGTGACCCCAGATTTCAACATTCAATTTTTTCTTGAATCCACGGCTATAGAGCCGGGAAAATTAAATACTATTACATTTTAATATGAAGTTGGAATAAATACATCACCATTCTACGATTTTTACCTTATTTTGGTCAATTTTGACCTTTTTTTAGCGGCCCATAAAAAAATTGCACCACTTCTGATTTCTACATCCACCCAGGCGATAATCCCCACATATGTACCTAACATGTGGTAGCAATGAAATTTTTCTACTCTTCCACCTACCCCTTGGTGCCCAAAACTGGTCCGGGCTGACGTACTAAATGGAGAGAAAAGAAATTATCGAAAAGACTAGGCCTCCCTATACATATAGGTGGAAGGCTAATGTGCAATGTGACTTTCTCAGAAGATCACGTAGGCCTACATGACCTCTCAGTCTACGTGTAGGCCGTCAGTGGCGGATTTAAGAGTCAGCAGTGTCAGCAGTTGCTGACAGGGCCCCCCTAAAATATTGCTCTCAGGGCCCCTAAGACACACGTTAGTCACATTAAAGTGCGATATTGCGTTGCTTCTTGACGCTATTGGGGCCCCACCTTAAGCTGCGGACAGGGCCCTTTTCCTTAAATCCGCAAGTCATAGCTCGACCAATAAATTTGGGCTGAATCAATCCAATTTTATTACAAAGTTGGACATAAATCCTGATTTTTAACAAAAAAGTAAAAACTAAAAAATACCGACCCTAGATTTTGATATGCTCTATACGATGCATTTCATTTCTTATCTGTTGCTGATATGGATTTCGAGTCATTGGGAATCAAAAATCACGAATTTGGTCAAAAATGCGTAACAGAGTAAAAGTAAAATATGAGGGAAAAAATGAATATAATATAGATTCTGTTAAGATATGAAAGAAAACTTTTTTTTTTTTTTTTTTTTCCCCCCCCCCCCCGGACACACGTTAGTCACATTAAAGTGCGATATTGCGTTGCTTCTTGACGCTATTGGGGCCCCACCTTAAGCTGCGGACAGGGCCCTTTTCCTTAAATCCGCTACTGCAGGCCGTATATATCGACTGAGGTCATGAAGAACTTCATGCAATAATATTTTCAACAAAAAAGACACTACAAACACAACTGAAAAGTTAATCACTTGTATAGCAGGAATTCAAAGAAATTGTTTTTTGCCGTATAATTATTGTTCCAACATATATAACAGTATACATATATATTTGAGAAGGAAATGACTCAAGGAATCCAAATATGATATTCTTTTTTTCCCAAAAATATGTATTTTTTTAGAAAATCTTGAAAAATGGTGATTTTCAATCATTGCTTTTGGTTCCCTATAAAAAAATATACAAATGTTATAAAAATGTGGCTTATTCGTTTTTGTATTCCAGAGTCACAGTTCTAGGGTCGATATTTCCGTGGTTTTTTTTTTAAATTCTGCACTATTTTTCAAATTACTTAACAAAAAAGGCAAAAATCCGCGTGCGTCAATTTGGAGCAACTCCACTGAGATTGTTCATTATCATGCTTTGAGGTGTCCAATACGGGATAATATCGGATCCTACGCATGATAATGATAAAATTGGATGAGTTGCGCCCAATATTTATTGGTCTCGCTATGAGTTTTAAAATATTGGGCTCGACTGCGTCTCGCCCAAATATTTTTGCAAGTCATAGCTCGACCAATAAATTTGGGCTGAATCAATCCAATTTTATTACAAAGTTGGACATAAATCCTGATTTTTAACAAAAAAGTGAAAACTAAAAAATACCGACCCTAGATTTTGATATGCTCTATACGATGCATTTCATTTCTTATCTGTTGCTGATATGGATTTCGAGTCATTGGGAATCAAAAATCACGAATTTGGTCAAAAATGCGTAACAGAGTAAAAGTAAAATATGAGGGAAAAAATGAATATAATATAGATTCTGTTAAGATATGAAAGAAAACGTAATGCCATTAAACATGAAAAAACTACAAACTGGCCATTTGACTAAGTTTATGGGCTATTCTACAAATTTCGGTGCCATTAGCATTTTTACCATTCTTTGAGCTAGGAAATTTTACTACAAGGATACAATTCGAATTTTCTTTGTTATTTTGATAGAACTCGGCGAGTTCTACTTAGAACACCATACTTTGCTATACTTTTGACAACATTATCAGTTTGAGATTTCACCGGAAAGGGCCGAAAAACGCAAAAATCACGTTTCCACAGCTTAGGGTGTACTTTTAGACTATTATATTTCTTTATAAAAAAATCAAGTTATTCTTTTTTGTTTTACTATTTTTAAGAAATTACGTACCAAACTTAAGTATCTTAAGTATCAAAACACTTTTTCGTATGTATAACAACCTTATTATGTTATTTTAACATCAAACACACTTTCCACGAAAAATGGTGTAATCTACGTTATCCGTGCAGTAAAGACTATTTCTTAAACTCAAAATAGTAATTATTCAGTTAATTATGAACATTCATGTATTATATTATTAATCTTTCCCTGGAGATGGCCAGCGCACGATAGTGTTGAAAAAAAAAACCCCATGTGCGCTTGGCCGGATTCGAACCGGCGACCTTCGTTTCACATGCACGACGCTCTAACCGACTGAGCTATCAAGCTGGGTCGGTAGAAGAGCGATAGATATCATCTATAGGTGTTAGGTTCGAAAGGTGTCCTTCGCTTTCCTAGCGGATAGCATCAGAACTGTATATTTAACATATACGATTATATTTGTTTTGAAATTTATTTTTTTTTTTTTTTTTTTTTTGGAATTTGTCCACCTGGAACGCCTCAAATACTTCATTTGTGTTTTAGAAAATATTGAAGTTCGTTTTTTGAAGCGACCGTTTTAACCTTGTGAACAACGTTATCCATATTTCTCCGGAAGTATAATTATATCCCATTCACTTCGCCACATAGTATGTCATAAGTCTACTGCCCCTGACCCTAATAGTATACTGGAATGTATACTATTAAATATCCACAATCAAAACAAAAATGTACGTATAGACTACGTAGACCAGTAGCCAAGAGATTTTATGCAGTTGCCCACATATCGCCAATAATTTGAAATGGTGAACGACGTTATCTGACAATGTACATGTAGAACCGTTCCTGTTCTTAGTTAATATTGTAGGCTTAAAGAGTATTAAGTAAATGTCATGTATAATTCAACTTAAAGCAAAAGAGAAGCGATATAATATAATTACTCATTAGAATGGCGGGTGACACTCTGTACAAATGCCCATAGACAATTTCAATATCGATGGTGATAGCGCCACTATTTTCGATAAGCTACCTAATTATTTATGCATAAACGTATTCATGACGTAAACCGGGGAATGGCGTAGCGTAATAGCGCCACGTACGACTGGCGAACTATAAGCTACAGATTTCATGCAGATCATGTGTGCAGTACGCATCCATTCTCTTGATCGAGTGTCCTATCCCGATTTATTTAGGATCCCTGGTATTTGTGGGATTTGAGAGACTCTCACTTTGAATATTTCCTCAATTTGCGAGACTCCTAAACTGGGCCTAACCTCTACAGTTTGCTTGCTCTCCAAACAACCCTCAAATTGAGGAAGTCCCATAGTTCTACACCTGTTTTGGCAAAATCGCCGGCCATTCGGGAATGACCGCGACTGTTTGGTCCGTTTCGTAACGGTAATTCGTACGTCCAAAGCCCGTCTGTTTTGGCAAAATCGCCGGCCATTCGGAAATGACCACGGCTGTATCGTTGTGTTTTTGCCGAGTATATTTGGTTATGTTGAAATAATGCTAAAAAATTAAGAAATAATTCGTTAAAATCAAGCTTTTTGGATAAAAATAATGGAATATTCTGCTAATCAATCGTTGGTTTATGAGGTATTGACCCCTTTTTTTTTTTAAATTAAAACTCAATAATTACATGAAGAGGATAGTGGTAACATAATCCAAGTGAAAAATACAAAAAAAGATGGTCCGCAATTTGCGCGTAACGCCCAAAAATCCGCAAACCGGAAAATTGAAATGCAGCTGGTTTCCCGGAAATTTGTGGCATTTTGCGCGGGAAAATATACACGCTTTTGCGCTGCGCGTGAACCCAGTTGCCGCAGACGACGGCGGTTACGGGTACGTAGCATAGCCTGTTTCTAAATTGGAAAACGTAAATTGAAACCAGCGTTTGAAAATTCTGCAAGGACTGGATAATACCGAAATGCATTGTGGGAAAAAGGATGCGGCCCGTAGCGATTGCGTGTCACCTTTTCCGTGTTTGCGGACACCGAAGTTCCCCGACAAAAACGTTTCAATTTTATCGCTAGGTTCTATTGGTTCAGACACAATTACGGTACAATTTAAACAAAACATAGTAAGGACCCTCTGATGCAAAAATCCCCATAGGAACCCCGTGGGTTTCCGGAGATATTGAGATTTAGTTTCATTTGCATGCAATTCTCTAGACGGACTTAGCTGAGTCCATGGCCCCTGCCTTCGCAACTAGCAAACCATGGAGGCTCAAGATGGCGGTTGCTCATTCGGGGCCTATGAAACCATACGTGCCAAAAAAGTGGAGGACGATACATCTGGACGATGTACATGCGCAGTAGGGTTTACAACTCCGCAACAGGACAATATAATGACGCATTGTGTATAGTCTTGGCACAACAGTGAGGTTGGTAAAAGAGTTAGAGAAAAAAATCAAGGAAATCAGGGGGAAATTGCAGGCTTGCTCTTGAAAAAAGAAAAGCTAAAAGGCGAGAATGATGAAATTACGTGAAACTCCGAAACGGACGGTAGAGATATACCACCAGGCATAGTCGTATTATAATAAAACTGAATTAAAAGCTCTATCATAAATTATATTATTGTTTTTTCTCAATCAATATCAAAAATAATTTTCATCCTGGTCAAAATACGATTTGGTTGACTTTTATCGTTTCAAGATTAATCTTTAATTTTTGGGTAGTGAAACAAAGTCAAGGATTAATGGCACACAGTGGAAACATCATGACCAATAATTGCAGCGTAGCCAGGAATGTTGAAAAAAATAAAACTTCACAGAGTGCAACAGCATTTGTTAGTCATATCATGACAACCAAATCATGGCAAAGTCTGATCATGATGAGGGGACATGGACGACGGAACACGGAGTTTGGTGTGGACGTCGATGTT
>JAMKCH010082075.1:0-15213 GCA_023653785.1 Ophioderma brevispina
TAAGGTGGTTCTGAAAAGAACCGGTTTGCAAGTGCTTGACTTCAAGCGCACCTACCCGCCAAACCCGTACAGAGATCGACCCTGACGTTTCAGTGGCGTACACAACGTCGCATGGTTCTGACCGTTTCCTCTTAGCGTGCTCGCAGTATTTGACAGCATCACGAATGACGTTCCTCCAAAAAGACCTTCAACAACCACGAGTCTCTCCGTAGATCAGACCCGATACTCTCTTAACCGCCACCACGAACGAGCCGACTTCGGATAGCTGGTTTTTGTTGATGTCAGTCACTTCGACGGATTGCAAACTCGACCGATACCACTCGACGGTCATCAACTCTACGGACAAACCCAGTCCGACCGTCACAAATACCGCTCGACCGATAACAACTCGACGGTCTTATGCCACTCCGACCGTCGCATGAAGTAACAACTCTACCGATCGTCGTGCAACTCGACCGTTGTTAATGTACAATCATGCGCGGGTTGTTTTGGGCTGAGACGAATATCAGTTGCCACAGGAACAGGAGGAGAGTGGGCCTCCTCGGCGCAGACAGTACTTCCTAAAAAGCCGTTCATTGGTTTGGCCAACTCTAGGCTATAGGCATAATTGGTCATTCTATAATTCCCAAATATTTCATTTTTAAATCGTACCGGGGTGAGCAATTTTATTTTTTTTAAAGTATTTAAGTAAACCGAAAATGGCTCCCATTACAACTCACTGATTGACATATCGACCCTTTTAGTCCCAGCCATTCCTTTAAAGCAATATCTAGCACATTTTTTGAAGGGCGCCCCCAACTTTTCAAAAATTTGGAGATTTTTACACTGTTGCATTGGTAACTGGCTAGTCAAACTATACCTGTGATGTTAAGCTCGAAAATTTCTATTTGTCACAACGAAGGAATTTTGTAGCTAGAATATATTATCGGGGATCCCCGAATAATAATTCCACGGGCTGCTGTAAACGGCCTTCCAAGTGAAATAGCGGGAAATAGAGCCAGTACGTGTCTACGCTCATCCATTATTGTTTTATAGTTTCGGGGATTCAAGCTTAAGTTTTTTTCTCGAGGTTGCACTATTTCAATCATGGACGGACCTAACTTGCATTTCCAGCTCTGCCGTTAAGTCCATCTGGGATCCCAATTCATAATACAAATCGCTTATTTTGTGATATACGCATTTTTAGGAAGGGCATTCTCGTTCCGCAGGTATAGTTTCCTAGACAATAACCAACGTAACTGTGCAAAATAATAAATTTTGGAAAATTGTGGGCGTCTAAAAAAATGTGCCAATATTGCTTTAATATTGGTCCAATTAGGGATTAATCTTTCGTCCGACCCAAAATTCGCCCTACAGTAGATGGCGGTATGTTAGTGTAACTTGCATGTATAGAGTTGGTGCGATCGATCAACACCGACACCGTGATGATACTTTGTCCGGTGATTCTGGCCCATTCATGGGTCGCACAAAGAGGACAATGTGATCCATGAGTGCCCCCCGTTGCTAATGATGGTAATTGGGCCTCGAAGTGATGTACGAATTTCCCGAGGCCATCTTTGTAAATCTGGATCTTGGTATTTATAATCATAAATATTCCACATTTTTTAAATATGGTTCTATTATTTGTCAAGCGTTGTTTATCTATAAATGCTGGTATTTTAAGAAATAGGTCTATTACCAGTCTATGCCGATTTAAAAAATTGGATGTCCTTTTATTGAAAAGGTTGAACAAAGTATTGCTAAAAACCACGACAGATATGGTTATCACGTGAAGAAATGGGACTTTCTTAAGATAGGAATAGGTTTTTTGCCCAGTAATAATTGAAGTTTCGTAATTATTGTTATTGACTGTATAAAACGAAATTTAGACAAACAATTCTAACTTCTTTTTTGTAGAGTGAAAATTGTAAATTGTATGGTCATGCTTATATGCATTTTTGTATGTATTTGCTGTAAAAAAACCAATAAAGACCCTTAAGGGCATGAAAAAAAAAAGGGGTGATAGTAAGGTACAGCCGTACCTGAGATATAATAATTTATGGTATATTTTTTTTTTTTTTTTTTAAGTTTAAATTAAAGCTGTTTTATATTTCCACACAACAGACGTAACGGCCAATTCACTCACGTGCCCGCGAGATACCTCGGCGAGATGCACTTAAGATTTTTAGATATCGGTTTAGATTTCCTATAACAGTTTGATTAAAGGCGGACCGAGATTTTAAAATATTATTTTTTTTTGTGAGGTGATTAAAACCAGCTAGAACAAAATATAGTAGTCACCAAAACGCTAACCCTCGTCTTACCTAGCCTTTTTTTGTAACACATTTTACCAAGGGGGTGGCCCCCCTCGGGAATTCACCCCGTTAATAAAGCCATGTCCGATCTTTATGATGTTGATACCAAGGGATAGCTCTGTCCTCCTCTTTCCCATTGATACTAAAATAAGTAAATACCCATTCCTAGTATGGCGTCACAATGACGTCATAAAAGGTCCGTGAGGTCGGCAATGGCAATTTGCCACAGAAATAGGCGAAAATCCGATTTTGCGCTAACAAAGTTAGGAATATCTGATTTTGAAAATTGGGGCGCTCTTCAAAAAAAATGTTGCCAATATTGCTTTAGATGGTCAATTAAGTGATAATCTGTTCGTCCCAACCAAAAATTCGTCCCTACGTAGGAATTCGGTATGTTAGTGGAAATGCCTGTTATAGAAGTTGGTGCGATCGATCAACACCGACAACGTGACGATACTTGGTCGGTATTATGCCCATTAATCGGGTCACACAACAGAGGGGACAATGATCGAGGATTGCCGTTCCGCTAATGATGGTAATTGGGCCTCGAAGTGATGTACGAATTTCCCGAGGCCATCATTGTAAATTATAATCTGGTATGTCTTGGTCTGTCTAATCATACATATTCACATTTTTAATATGGCTTTCTTGGTCAAGCGTTATTATCTATAATGCTGGGTTCAAGAACATTACCAGTCTATGCCGATTTAAAACTTGTGATGTCTTTTTATGAAAAAGGATTTTGAACAAAGTATTGCTAAAAACCACGACAGATATGGTGACTCACGGGGCCAAGAACTGGGAGAAATGGGAACTTCTTAAGTAGGAAGTAGGTTTTTGCCATAATAAGTGAGTTCCGTAATTAGCGTCATTGACTGTATTATAAAACTAATATTAGACAAAAACGTCTAAATTTCTTTTTTGTAGAGTGAAAATTTTAAATGGTTATTTGTCATGCTTAGTGCATTTGTTGTATTATGTGCTGAAAACAAACCAATAAAGACCCTTACGGTCATGAAAAAAAAATGATAGTACATGACATCCGTACGAGATTCATATTTGGTCTATTCATTTCAGTCCGTACATGGTTTTAAAAGCTGTTTTATTCCACAATAGACGGCCAATTCACTCACGTGCCCGCGAGATACCTCGGCGAGATGCAGTTAGATTTTTCGATATAGGTTAGATTTTTAACATTTGAAATTAAAGGGTGACTCAGAGTTTTAAAAATATTTTTTTTTGTGAGGTGATTAAAACCACCCTTCTAGAACCAAAGATAGTCACCAAAGCTTTTACCCTCGTTTACTAGCTTTTTTTGTAACACAGTTTACCAAGGGGGGTGGCCCCCTCCGAGACTTGTTTAAAAGCATCGATGTTATGATTTTGATACCAATGGCTATGCTACCCCGGTCTCCTCTTTCCATTGATACAAATAAGCCTACCATACTAGTTGGGATCACAATGACGTCGTCAAGTCCGTGAGTCGGCAATGCCTTTTTCCACAGAACAATGGCGCCCCATCCGATTTTGGCTAAAAAAGTTAGGAATATCGGATTTTCATGCTGGTTTTCCGCTCTTAAATGATGAGTAAATTGGACTCGTTTAATAAATATTCGAGTTTTAGAGCAATACTATGCATAATAATTCCAAAAATGTACTACCAAAATATTCTTGGGTGGCCACCCCCCCCCCCCCCACCCTTCGACTTTGACGGCATACAGAACCCCGGAAGGTGCGACCTTTACATTTTTTTCGTAAAATGACCGGAAAGGATGAGTAGTAAACGATTACCCGGAAGCTTTTTACGCAAAAATTTGGCATTTAGCGCCCGGAGCAAAGTTCAGTAGGGGGGTGGTTAACCCCCCCCCCCCCTTGGTAAGACGAGGGTTTAATTCCAAAGTTAGAGACGAATCGGATACTGTATAACAAAATCCGGCTTTGTAATTTTCTACACAAGTTGTGCTTTTCTTATGCGGCCTTCGATTTGCGTTTGGTTTTCACCACAAATGGTGATTAGTATATTATGGACACGCATATGTTATATGGGAAAAAAACGATTTGTTTGAAAATATTATTGAGTGAGACCTTTATCGGGAATGCGAGTCACCGGGCTGAGTCAGCCTTTAAATCTGATCGATAATTATTATATAGTTTTACATCAGATAATAATTTAAACAAACGACTTGTAATAGACCAGGTAACATCTACGTCATTCTTTGTGCCTGCCGAATCCATCCTGCGAATCGTTATGGCCCAAGTATAAAATGCAACAGATACAATGGCCCAGTGTGTACAAGTCAGGCCGACCTATTCAAGATAACAGCCCATCAGTTTACAAACGTGCTGTTAAAATGGTCATTAAAAATGGTATCTCAAATGATTCATAAAACTTGATTTTGATTAAAAAAAAAAAATAGATTTGAAATATTTTCAATTGATAAAGTTGTTCAAAACGGTTTCCAAAATCGTTTTTCTCCCGACTTTCGGATGGTTCAGCCACATTAATCTTGCTTTTTAAAGTCTGACTCAGAGATTTCGAAAATTATTATTTTGTAATAATGAAAAATAGCAACTAGAACTAAAAGATAGTAACCTAAAAAGGCACAATTCCGAAATTTGAGATGAGTCGGGATTTTCGTTTTGAATGCAGTAAACATTTCTGCGGCTAGTATTACGTACCATAGGATATGTGTATAACAAAACATTCCGGATCCGGATTTTTAACAAAGTGGTGATTTTCTTATGAAGGGAATTCGATTTAAGCTTAGCAATTCACACAGTGATTAGTATATGGACAAGCATTAACTGTTAACTGCAAAAAACACCGATTTTTGGAATTGAGGGCGCCTCCTCAGGAACTCTCGGAGTCGGCCTTTAACCATTTAATGCTGTATGCTAAATGTCTTCGTCACGGTCTGTGGGATTTACTATTGGGACTTAGTTCTATACTGACAGTTCAAAAGTCTGACTCAGAAATTTCCAAATTTATTTTTTGTGTAGAATGAAAATAGGTCATTAGAACTAAGGGAGTGACTATAAAATGCCCAATTCCCAAAGTTGGAGATGAATCGGATTTTTGTTTTAAGCAAAATAAACCTTTAGTTATAGTATAAACAGTGCCATAGGATACGGGGTATAACAAAATTTCCGGATACCGGGAATTTTATAACAATGTTGTGATTTTCAATATGAAGGATTTCGATTTGGAGCTAGCTATTTCACACCGTGATAAGTATATGGACAAAAGCATTATGTATATATGGCCAAAAAACACGAGTTCTTTTAAAATGGGGCGCCCTCCTCTTGAAATCTTATGAGTCAGCCTTTAATGGGCTGCAAACGGTTGGGGAAAATGGTCTTTTTTAAAGCTTGTATTCTTAAAGAGACACTGGCACATTTGAAAAATAGTGCACCCTCAAGATTTTCAAAATCGATTTATTTTTGCATGGGAAAGGCTTTTATATACAAAAGCCCTCACCCGAAATGAGTAAGACCCAAATCAGGCTTCCTTATGGGTAAAACGGAACGATTTTGTGATTTAGCGTCGCCGGCGACGCGAAATTCAGCAAGATCGACGACGAAAATGGCGTTTAAAACCAAGAACACGAACGCCGTATGCATGATTCCCCGCTATGCACACTGTATGAGCGGTCTATAACCTTTGTGGTTTAATATCGATGAGTGGATGAGTCAAAAATATTCGTGTAATATGCACATTTGTTGATTAAAATTAGGAAAACTAAAAGTTAGCCTAAAAATGACCTGGATATCTTTATCTCATCTCATATGTCCTTATTGTTTTGGGTATGTTATTGTTATGTGTAAAATAATCTGTTCTTCCAATGGCCTACACTATAATTGAGAAAATTGAAGATATTTCTCATGGTGTTATTTATAAGGAACATAGGCGCTAGGATCGGTTATGAGCTGAACATTTTGACTTTTGCATTTAACCTTATCCATGTCATGCATTTCTTTTTTTAAAACCCTGTTGACAGTTCCATGAAAATTGAGGGAGGACATTGTCCTTTAAGTTTAATGTGTACCAAAGTGACTTCAATGCACTGACATTACCATGTACAAGCCGTACAGCGAAGTTTGCAAAAATTTTACAAATTCGCAAGAATACTGAGTTTTGGGTTTTGTTTTAAAAAATACTGATTTTTAGTATGTGGATACTGAAAGCTGTAATTCCTAAGTTGGTATCAACAATTTGCCTTGCGGACTGGACGACAAAATCATTTAATTGTATTGGTGCGTAATATTAATATCTATAGAGTGTACAACTAGTTCCTTTGTGCAAATTGTAAATACCAAGTTTTAACATTAATGTTTTGAGGAGTCCAATTGTGATGAAAATATTGGATCCAAACATGATAATGATATAAATTGGCAGGATTTACGCCCCAATATTAATTGGTCTCGAAATGAGGTTTAGATGCGGCTCGCCCAATATTTTTGCACAGCTTATTAGCTCGACCAATTAATTTGGCTTAATCGATCCAAATTAATTATCCAACACCGAAGAACATTTTTAACATAGACTCCAATCAAGCAGCCTTTGCAAAATCCTAAGAGCACGCGAACCCACTTAGTAGGGTTGTGGGTTTTTTTGGTTTAAAGAAGTTTCATAGTCAATATCTATGTAAAAGATTGCCCCGAAGATTGGAAAGTCTCTCTGAAAGAGCTGTCTGAATAAGCAATAGAGTGATCCGAGTGATTTTTCACTCTAAATAGGGTTGTCACTTGAAGCTCTTTTAGAGTGACTTTCATATTTTTACAGTTTAGAGTAGACAGACTTTTCCGTCAGTTTAATTTTCAATCGTCGATACCAAGTGCTAACGTTTACCATTTGTTAGATTTTAATATCAAGGTAATAAACGGGAGTTAACTACTTTCTGATTAACAAATTGGAAACTAAGGTATTTTTTAAAAATTTGTTTAGGTGGGGGCGTTATTATTGTATATTACTCCGTGTGTATATTTCAGCAACGTTTTCAGTTACGTGTTCATATACACTATCAGTTAATAGTGACTCCGCTCACCTTTTATCGCTGTTTTCATATTTAGTACGCGATATCCCTAAAAAATGCAGCCCTGCTTTTTGCACCGACGCATATGATGTAAAGCTTTCAGCCAAAAGTAACCCATCTGAACATGATAAGTTGAGAATTATTTCTTGAGATACAACCTATTTGAAATTTTCTTCCTATTAGAGCAAATACGGAAGTTCAGCCTTTGTTTTATATTGAAAAAAAAAAAATCATATTTAAAAGCATACCGAGAGCTTGAGATTCCCAAGATCTGTCTGTCATAATTACACTGGATTGGATTATATCGATATGGTACTTTTTTAACACGCGAAATTTTAAATATTTTGAAAAAACGAACCAAAGGTATTTGTAGCCTTGTGATGAGCGTTTCTAGTTCTTTAAATTTAATATCAACCTAACAAATATGGGTATAAAAATGACTCAACCACTATACTTTTGGGCAAAAGGCAAGAAAAGATTAGGCGATACGATATTGTCCCCCAATGGTTATTGGCTGGAGTTGAAAACAATATTCGCAACCTTTCGGGGAGGGTACCAATGATAAGATTTAAAGTAAAGAAATTAAATTCAGAACTATTGGAATCATTGCACAAATTTCCCTACATCCGGATACACCCCAAATGGAATATTTGTGTGGGAATCCAGTAAATGCGACATGGCTATTCAGCGGTATGGCAAAATGGTCTAGTAAATGTGACTCGGAATACGGTTGGTATGATCGTGTAAAATTACTTAAAACATTCTAAGAACTGAATCCTCATGAACACTGGCAAAATGACTTTTCAAATATACATCTTTACTAGACCTCTCGGCTCTTACTAAACTCAAGGTGAATGTTGAGCGACGCAAAAAACATTGCATTGCGTTGGTAATGTAGGAGAGACCCAACTCTCTGCTGGGGGCAAAAGGTGTTTTCAAAATTACCCTTTAGCAGAGACCAATGATCTAAAATCATCCATTTCCTGGGAAAGGATTAGATTATCGAAAGGGTAATAGTGATGTCTATTAGTCGCAATTAAATTCTTTTACATATGCACCTGGGTTAAAAAACAAATTTACACTTAAACAAAAAATAAAACTTCCGATATAAATTTACACTTTAAAAATTATTTTATTTTTTGCATGGGAGAATAGAAAGTTTCAGACCCACAAGTCCACTGCAGCGATCCAGATTAAATTTTGCCATATTTAAGCTGAAACTGGTCGAAATATTCCGATAGGGATGGATTTTGAAAAACGCCCATATTTTGATCCATATCGCCCCGCCTTTTTCAAGCCAGGGGAAACTCCGGTCGGTGCCACTCAACCCCACAGGTGGAGTAGAATAAAGACCCAATTCCTTTTTCTTAATATTCCCGAAACAAGATCCACCTTTCACGGAGCCATCTTTTGTAATATGAGCTAGCATTGTCCAATAGATTTTCTGCATTATTCTGTTCTCATGTACTTATGCTGAAATAAATGTATGAACGTAAAATGTCAGTACTAAAGCAATATAAAGTATAATGCGATACCAATACTCACGTATTGGTAATCAGCATTATACTTTATAGATTGCTTTATACGCTTTTCATGGAAATGGTAATAATTTACATTCTTCATTGCGCGCGACATTGATCGACTGCAAAACCTCTAATGTCAGGTTAGTCAGTTTAACCTTTGTTATGATTGAAAGGAAAGTTTTCCAATGAAATCTTATGTTTGGATTATTCAACAATATGCTTTAAAATTTATTTTATATTTGAAAGAGTTCTCCATGTGGAATTAGGTCAATTTTTTACAGGATGACTGATGCGATAAACCCTACCTTCATGGGGCCGCCGCGTGGACGTGACAAGCGGGCAAAGATAACGAGATTTCTTTCAAGCATCAATATTTCTGTAAGGGTTTCTTATAGACAAGACACCCGTTCATTGATTTGGCTAAGAAAATGTGTATCTTCAAGTGAAAAAAGGTGATTTTTGAATTGCTAAATTCGATTGTCTTTACAACAGACTGACTATACTTACTATTGCTGCAATAGGAAAATTTAAAAAACAAAACAATCATTTTCAGCTTAAGCCTTTCAGATGGGGAATTTTTATGGACCGGTTAATGTGAACATCAGTTGCAGCATCAAAGCCAACCCCCGGTTCCGTATATGAAATCTTCTCGTTGCCTAACATTTAACCTGGTCCTAACATTGATCACGACTCATGATCATCGTATTAAGAAAGTTCATGTGATCTACATGTGAAACGCACACATGGATTTCTACATCTAGTAGCACCCTCGTCCCCGACTCCCCTTAGCTCCCGTCCCTTTGGACCATTTTATGCGTTGTTTGTTCCTTTTCGGCCTCTTGCTCGTCCTTTTCCCACCCCGGCGTCTTTGCCACCGCCTCGTGCGGGCTCCCCCATTTCAGCTCCCCTGTGTGGTGTTGCTTGCAGGACCGCGCACCGTCTACCCTCATCCGCCCCCCTAGTACTCCTTTCCGCACTCCACTGGCCGACCCTAACTATCCTCGCTTACCCTTTTTGGCTACCACCCCGGCCTTCTGTCATGTTGTTGTCTAACACCCACAAAAGCTGTAGGCCTACCAGCCGGTACTCCTGCGTGGTCAGACACATTGTCAGACTAGATCTGGTGACTAGGTAATTGCGCGATCATTGTCCACAGACTGGCCGAACTGCAAGGCCCCCCACAATAGGGTATCCCGAGAATTATCCCACAGATGACCACACCCTTGAGATATGTCGCACTAGACACCCTATAATTTATCAGCTCCCGTAGCTGTTACCCCTACACATGACAACCCCGGCCTACACCTGTCCTCACGCATATAGGACCACTGGGCCCCCCCCCATCCTCTGGCTTTCTCCTCTTTCTTTTTCTCTCCTTCCTTTTTCTTTTCTTTTGTGCCGTTGTATCTACCATTTCGTGTACTGATCAATATTTACACACTACATGTGATTTGTACTGATTGCCCATCCGCCTCTACACATTTACGTTTCACACCCTTCTTTCGTTGCTCTGCGAACTCCTCTCCTCGGAACCGGTATGCCTCACAGTATTATCACTACTAAACAGATACAATTGCCCAGTGTGTAACAGCGCCGACCTTTGTCAAATGATTACCCCTACTCAGGCCAAATCTAATCGGTGATTCTGCCAGTGATACACCCGCTGTAATGTTGGCAAGGTCTGTGCTTATTCCCTTAGTATTGTCTCAAAACTGATTTATTGATTTAAAGTATCACTTGTGTCTATATATTTCCAACATACTTCAATTATATGTGTATATATATATCACTTATTATTATCAGTACTATATATTGCTGTATCTTGTGATGAACCAAAAAATAAAATGATGATTGATTGATATGTTTACAAACACTGTTGTTACCTGTCTATACTAAGTTATGTTATATGTATATCGATCCACCCCATAGTACCCGTGAGTTTGCCGGTTGCTTAGTCCCGTATGTAGTGCTTACTCTGTGAAAAGCCAGGATTCAACGGCTCTCATTGACAAACACGATGATAGATTAGTATCGACAAGATTGAGACAAAATTAATGCTATGTAGCATGTATTTAACACGACGCAACACACGGAGGTGGATAACTATCGATGAACAAATCCCGGCCAGTGAAAATCACAGCACTTTTTTTAACGAAGTGTTTCGGTCGCCCGTTATACGGCAACAACCCAGGGGTTCGTAGCCGTATACTGGTAAAATAGCTGGGAGTGTTCGGTGACGTACGCACCCATCCTTAAGGCATCGTTACTAATATAACATGTTTCAAGAGGGCGCAAGCCGGTGACGAGGTTGTTTTGGTCTTGAGGCAAATCGACTTCAAAATATGCAAGTTTTTCTCTTTACGAAAAAACAATGTGCATTGGTATTAAGACAACAACGACCACAGATTCAAATGGAAATTGTTTGAAAAAAATTTTGCGTACTCTTTCTTTCAAAGAATTTGACTTGCCACTGTATTGTTAGTAATAAACAAAGTATTGTGTGAAAGTACATGGTTATTCGCTCAAAACCCACGACTGTACGGTGTTGTTACTGCTATATCCGTTCTAATTTGCAGTCTCAATCCAGTTGTCATAGCAGTGAATCGATGGGCAGCTTATAACGTGCATGCTAGCATATCAGAAGTTATTTATCTGAAAAAATATGTTTAATGGAATATTACATCTTATTTTGAAGCAGTTTGGAATTGGGAAACGGAAATCTCGGTTTAAATGTCGGATTATTCCTGGTTGTAAAATGAAAATTGGGCAGATTTCAAAGAAGAAATATAAGTCTATAGCTCGGAACCAAAAAGACCAAATACAGAATATAGTTGGAGCGGATTTAACACAAGTTATGTGTAGGTGTGTTTCGTTACGTCAAAACTGATATATCCCATGTCCGCTTCAATTAAAGCCATTTTAGTCAATAAAATCCCGGGTTTTTGGTCTGTTTTTTTGAGCCTCTTGTTCATGCTAGAGTCGGACAAAACTCTATTTTCAAGTTGCATCGTGGTAAGTGGGTTGTGAGTTCCGGCGTTTCGTTTTGTGCGGAAAGGCTGAGTGACAGTAAGTATTCCATATTTTTTCATAGGCTAAAAAATATCGTGAAAAGTAAACATTAGGCTTCATAAAAGATTCTTACATAGGCATAAATGTACTTTTGTACCGTACTCAGTTCGCTATATATAATCTATTGTCCTCGGGGTCGGTCTCAAGTGGTCAGCAAGAACCAGTTTTTAAAAATGTTTTTGTATTTTTATGAAAGATTATAAAAACTTCATTTATTTGGTGTTCAAAAATTTACGTGAAACTGGTTGAAGACGCTATTTTGGAGTAATTTACATGTGAAAATCCTGAAAGAAAAAATAAATTCTGGACTTGTGAAAATTAAGGTTAAGGGTCGATCGGAAGACAGCCTTTTTTTTTATGATTACTTTTGATTTCTTTCTTTATATATTTGTTCTTCATATTTTTTGTCACTTTCTTATTTATTATATGTTGTTCCGTCTTTATGCCTTAATCTACTTTATTTTTTTTTATTGAGACGAATATATACTTTAGTTATATTCGTCTCGGGTTTTAGTCATGTCGTTTGCTCTTATAGACGATTTATTCATGAAGGTGGAGAGTTACCCCTTCAGAGGGCTAACTAAAAATATAAACGACACATTGATGAAATTGAGGAAAAGAATGACCTTTCTCGTGCTTTTTGTTTGACCGACAATCGGAAAATCTCAAACTGAAATCTCTATATATTTAATTGTTTCCACTTAAAAAAATTTTATTCAATAACGTAAAAAGAGAGATGGGAAAAACGCAAAATTAAAACATACTTATTGGCTATGCATGGTACTAGAATAATTTCGCACTTGCTCCAGGAGAATCTTTGGTGGAACAGATAGGGAAGTCCAAAAACTCCGTGGCGATACTAATTCCTAAAATTTGCTATATATTTCAATGTTAAAAACATAGGACAGCTGAAACTTTCGTATTTGCTCCTATTACGAAATTCGAAAATTGCCAATTTTTGTACCAATGAAAATTTCTCAGCTTCATCCTTCTAGATGGGGATATTTTGTTTTTTTTGAAAAGCTTTACAGCAGGGCAAAAATCAGTACTTTCGATTTTTTAGAGACACCTGATATGTGAAATCTCTGTTGCCTCACGGTCGTACATGAAGTGTTGGGCATGGATCGTTCGTCACGCAGACTGTGTCCGGCTATTAACCGATCCCTGTGGACAGCTCCGTAGAATACTAAACCGTATACGGCTACTTAACACAAAGCCCGTTTTGGTTATATAGCCGTACACGGCTACGGAACCCCGGGGTTAGGTGGCCGTATACGGCTACGGAAACACTCCCTGAATACCTTTTGTAATGCGCTAATGAAGACCGCCCGAGGTTGTGTTGCTGATTACAAGGAAGTGAAAAAATAAACGTGATTGCTGTTGTTTGGCGCCGTTTTATGGTGTGTTGGCCTGGCAATAATTAAGCCGGTAGTTATCTGTAACCAGAAGCTTTAGCGAGCTTTCAGACATGCACCGTTCAGTGTTGAATTTTAATGCAGAAAGAACTGCTGGAAAAACTCCGATTTTATAGAGCGAAAAGGTTAGAAAATAAAGCTTGATGGAAACCTAATACCCACTACTAAGTTTTATCTGTCTGGCCAAGCTTATTCGATCCACAGTTTTAGTTACAGAAATTATTATAGGCCTACTAGCGCTATAGCTTAAAGGTCCATGGAATGGATGAGTAGACATTTCTTAATTTTACATTTTCGTTAACTCAATCAGTCATCATGCTCATATCGCAACACAAAGATTTTAAAAGTGAAAAACAACGGGAAAGTGTAATTTCAAGGTTAAATATACCCAAACTGACTGGGCCTTCTCATTTTTTCGCGAACGCGTATCAAAGATGCTGGAGTTGGATTTGCCCCGTTTAATGACGTCAGAATAAAAAGTTGTAAAACAAGGCCACACGTGGGCTAACGCACGCACAATCCAGAATCTCTCCTTGGCGGTGTTTCGTCGAAACTCTGAATAACAGCTATTATGTTCTGATCTCCTGTCGGTACGGTCACCGGCTGGTTGCAGCCGTCGAAACAGCAATATAACGTCAAATTTAAGGCATCAAATCGAAAATTATGCCATATGTACAACACGTACGACGCATATACCGTAGAAGTCAACTGTGTACGTATGCAAGAAAACTGGGCCACGCGCGCACGTCCGTTCCACGATGACGATCATATCGCGTACCGCGTATTTGTTTCTCGGACGTCACTTCTGGGTCACCTTGCCAGCGCGATAATCACATTCATTTTGGAATTCCTTTGAAAGCTTGTCAAAAAAACATGATATTAGCCCCATAATTGATCAAATATTACGGTTTCTCAATTACTTCTTCATGCCGATTTTACATTGATACCAATTACATACTATGATTGGAAACCATTTTGTGGGTATTATAAGTAGGTTGTAAAGCTATGTCCATGGACATTTAAACTACTTGAGGGGTTTTTTTTGATTTCAGGCATAAACCAGGACCCCAAAATCTAAAACAAAAAAAAAACAATTAAGAAAAGGAAATGGACCCGACGAGACGGCTCGAGTTGTACTTCACGCGACCGTCGAGTTGGCATTGACGGTCGAGGGGTTCTCGGTGAGTGGTTACGACGGTCGACGTGTTTGTCCGGTCGAGTTGGATGACGGTCGAATTGGTATCGGTCGAGTTGGCAATCAGTCGAAGTGACTGTGTACCGTTTTTTGACCGGGTTGTTATCACGCAAAACTTTGCGGTGACGCTTAGCGCTTCCCTTTCCAGACCTGTTCCCGCCTTTGCAACGTCCAGAATTGATCGATTTCTCGCTCTTAGGCTAGTGAGAGATCATATGGCACCCGCGTGTCGGCAGCAAGCTATATACCGTACCTTTGCGGACCTCTGAGAAATTTTATACAAGTTCGACGAAGAGGCGTATCAGCAAACTATTCTCCCCTAGCGCTATTCGCTATGCCTCTAAGGAGGCTCAGCCGTTAGCGTTAAAGTCTCATCAGTACAGAGTTTGTTATGCAATCAAGGTTTCTCTCGGTTTTCACATTTGGACAAAAAACAATTCATAATATTGAAACTGAAAAAATCTTAAAGCTGCCATAAGTACGTTAACTGCATCATTTTAGCCGGGCGATTGCTTTCGCAATTTAGTCAACGTTTAATTAAAGATTCATTATATATTTGTCCATTAATTTGAAAAACAAAGAAAAAAAAAATAAAATAAGAAAGAAAAGAAATAAAGAAGAAAAGGAAATGACGATTGATATCTGTTCGTAACACTGGGAAAAAAAGGCTGCCAATTGAGATGT
>JAMKCH010082078.1:0-23973 GCA_023653785.1 Ophioderma brevispina
AGTTCATATCGCCCCGTCCTGATGATCATGACTAGATAGTCTTAACCTTTTTATGGTGCTTTTATCATAGACCTATTTAGTATGACGAGTTGTGTGCAGAGTACAGTGCCATTAGCCAAGATACACAGCAGTATGCTCTAACTTTACAGAAAACTGCAAAATGGCTTAAATATGTGGCCCGTTTCAGATAAGTTGCAAACTTTTTGTCACCTGGGGGTCATTTTTCAAAATCAGTGTCAAGCTTTGTTATTTGTTTTCTAATGTGTATAAGACTATAAAATTTTAAGGAAAAAAATAGAAGCACACTGATTTTTTCTCCTTATTACTTTTTTAATCAGAGAGTTGAAAATTGAGCCATTTTTGTAAAATGCACAAATAGTTTCTTAAGGGAAATTTAAGATTAATGCCAAAGAAATTAGATGGTCTTCATCATAAAATGTAAAAGTATCACCTTCAGGCCTACCAGCCTGAAATATGAACAGACGCTTTTGAAATTTGGACAATTTCTTGCATTTTTCCTTATATGTTATCCAGAAACAGTTTTGACATAAAAAGTTTTTATTTAATAAAATCAAAAGAGTAACAGAGCAGAGTGAGTAGAGTGATTTTTATGAATTGGTAGTTGTAGGATGGAGAACATCTGTACTGAATGCAAGCAAATCCGCCCATTGAGTAGCAGCTCATTAGCTTATGTCCAACGTGTTGGACGTGACATGTGAATGGAATTTTGACTTAAACTCTATCTTATTGACATTTATTAAAATCAAAAACTGATTTTAAGTTTATAAAGATGACACACTACAACTTCACCTAGTGATGCTTTGTTTCCACTAATGCCCTTCCAATATTCCAAGCCTGTTGATTTGCATGGTTGCTTGATGGATTGAAGCTTATGTTGGACGTGACAAATGATAATGTGAACGGGGCAATTTTTTGAAAATTTACTTAAAAAGGCTCGCACCTCAAAGTAGGTGGTAGTTCACAAACCCATGGAAAAACTTAGAAAAACTATAAATTTAAAGTTGCAGACCTCCTCGTTTTGAGATATGCAACTTGAGTGTGTTGGACGTGACCAAAACTGTGTTGGACGTGACTGGTGTGAACGGAAAATTTAATGTTGGATCGAGCCAGCAATTTACAGTTGTTGTCAAAACTTTTAGTAAAATTTTACTCGATAACAAGTGAACTGCTCTCAGAGAATAAGTAACACAAACAGAGAACTTATTTCATAAAGATAACATGGCTTCTGCAAAAAGTGTTGGACGGGGACTATAAATTGTGACGGAAAATAGCGGACCAGATTTAGAATTAACACCATACATATCTGGAATTAATTAAAGGACCAGTCACTATAATTTTGTTGTGGGCATTATAATGAGGGGCTGTCTGTAAATGATACAATAAAATTCACAGATATCCACCAAAGGAGTGTCAGTGTAATGATTAAAATGGTGTTCAATGTGAACGGAAAATGTCACGTCCAACACTCAATTTTGATTGCTACATTATAAGTTTTTGAGCACTCTGCTACACCGTATTTTAACATGTAATAAAGTGTCACTAGTGGCCAAAAAGAAGAACCAAAAGTAAAACTTAACCGGTTCTACATGGCTAATATGGCAGCTGAAAACAAAAGGGCAGTAGTTTTGGTTGACGCATATGCATCAAATTGTGACCCAAAATTTTTTGGGTGGGCGGTCTCCTGAAATACAAGCACTAATAAGTTGGTTTAGGTTTGGGAGGTAGGTCTAGTAGTAAGATTTAAGTAAAAACACAAAAGGGACTCTGTATCACTTTCCTGTAAAAAATCCTATAGGTTTTAAGTGAAAAAGGTAAGAAGAATGTTGGACAATGACTGTGAAAAGGGACATTCATTATTTGCAATAAAACGTAATGTAGGCATTCTGATTGTCTTCTGCATTCTGTGATTACCATTTTTCCAAATTTTAAATTCACATTATGAAATTTCAGGTGAAATACCCTTGTGTCAACATTGGGCTGACCAAATTGGCAGCATGTGTACCATGTTGACCAGGCCTGTCATTTATGAAAATAAGAGGGGCTCTGTTAATAACTCTCCAGGATTCATTTAGGAGCTCAAAAGGGGTCCAATTACGTTGCATGTAATAACAAAAGCACAGGCCTTTCCAAGTAATAAGGGCCAATTTTTGGGAGCCATGATGAAGACTGCTCAGGGAGCTGTAGGAGCTCCAGAGCTATAGCTCTCCTCAGAAATGAAGGAACTGGTGGACATGAACTTTTTTTGGGAACAAATTGCAGCATCGGTTACAAATTGGTAAGCCCAATTATTCTACAGACTCTAGAGAGCTATGTATGTCAAAAAGAAAATATTTTTCTTTTTATAGTAAATATACATCTCAAAACATATCAAAACCTTAAATGGATTGAAGAAACTCCACAGAACAGTTGTAACTGATTATGGCACCAAAGATTATTGTCCAAATTTTAAAAGATAATGACATATTACAAATTTGGATAATATAGCCAGAACCTGGAAGGAGCCTAGTGCAGGAAAATGTGTCCGTTTCCTTAAATGCAAACCATTGTATTTGTTTTTCTGTTACGGGGGATAAGGTATTTGGTCATTACCAGGCCCGTCTGCAGGGGGGGGGGGTGGGTGTCGCAGGGACTGACTTTTAAACTAAGGTGGAGCTCGATAAAAGCTCCCCCTCGTCCATATCAGGGGGAGCTGTAAGGGTCAGAGTGCTTCATGCGTATGCCAGTGCTAAAAGGATGAGCACTTCACAAGGGGTGAGCTTTAAATCGCCTTCCTACAAAGTGCTTCAGGAGAGCTGTAAGAGCTATCGGATCTCACTCTCCTTAAAAGTCAAGTCCCTGGTCGTCGGTTTCACACCCCTCAAATTTCACAATGGTTCAATTGTCGATTTTTTTTTTTTTATAAAGGTCCATAATTTAGAGAAAACTGGGGTTGGGTCCATTTTTTTTAAATAAGTCCAAAGTCCTACATGAGCTGCACCTCCAAGTACATGTGCATACGGCCCCCAGGGAATAGACATTGTACAAGGGTAATAGGGAATTGAACAATACTAGTCCATACTGACTAGGGGTGATACGGCCAAGAAAAACAGAAGTTTGTCAGAAGACCGTGCACATTTGCCTTTTAAAATGTTTTTTGTTGTTTTTTAGGTTTTACTCACTTGAAAATTTAACAATCAGCACAAAAGGGAAAATGTCGGCTGGGGGTAGCGACCAAAAAAAATAAAAGTGGGTTAAAAATGGCCATAAAAAATCCTGCATTTTTTTTTTTTTTTAATTTTACCAATTTATAAAAAAACAACAATTTTGCATTTGCTTTTTTTCACAGTTCTTATGAGACAACATTTTTTGTTGAGGGGCCTAATGAAAAGTCATTATTTACAGGATGTGTGATGTACATGTATGTATAATAATGTGCATTGTACATGTTAATTTTATTTGGGAGTATACTCTGTACTACGTAACAGTATTTGTGTAAATAACAAAACACTGTACCGAACTTGTTGTTTTACTCATTGATATTGGGCGAAAATTATTAAGCTATTTATACGCGATCACCATTAACCCCCCCCCCCCCCCCCCCCCCCCCCCCCAAATCGGAACAATTCTTGTATTTTGAAAAGAACAAAACCGGAATGATCATTGTATGTCTAAAGTAAGACTCAAGACTTATGTGTAGTTATGTGCATCATGTATGTTTCATTTTTTAATAATTTCAAATAGGCCTTGAATTATCACTTTAAGGTAACCTGGAAAGTATGATACTCAGGGATGTAGAGCAAGTTAAATAGGTCATTCAGGGCTAGAATTTAAGATCAAATTTAAAAAAAAGTACTAAAATTAGATTTTGGCAAGATTGAAAATACTGATTCTTGCCCAGATGTAAAGCTTCTTGTACATAATCTTTATAAAGGTCAAAATAAATTTACTCTTGCAATTTTTGGGTCAATAGTATGTACAGTTGTGCACATACTTGTATGATGTAATACCACTTGTTGCACCCACTTTATCTCCTCCACCATCTCATGCCATTGCCCAGACCATGCAAGATCCCACTGTTTTATGGGGTATTACAAAAATCAAAAAACAAAAAAAAAAAACTATGAGTAAGTCATAGACAATACATGGCATCATAAACAGGGGGGGCCCGGGGAAGGTGCCCCCCTGACGACTCTGTCCGGGACAAAAATTGCAAAATGCATGCTAAATCAGCCGTTTTGAGCCCTCATGATCGGGAAAAATTGGCTTTTGACCCCCCTTAAGAGGGAAAATTTCCAAAATGGAAATTTGCCCCCCTCAGAGCGGGCCATATGCCCAATAGGCGATACGCCACTGTGTACCATACAGTTTTGTACGCATGTACTGTACCGTACACACTCGGGTATAAGCCCACCCCCCTAAATGGAAGATTTTTCAAAATAGGGGTGGGATTACCGGGGAGGGGCTAGTAGAACTTGGAGCAAATATCAGAACAAAATTGCACTATTATTCAAGAGCATATTATTCACCAGATACCATTAAATGTACACTTTAGTTGTAGCAAGATATTTACATCACAATTCCTCAAAGTTATTATAGCAAACATAAGCCATCCCAATGTATTGGGCTCGACTTTAATAGCTCTATAGAATAGTTTTAAACTGTGATTTTGTTTGTGTAATTACTGCCACATTGTTCGTGAATGCTGAAAATACCACCTGGGCTTATAACCCGAGTGTATGCTCGCTCCTGTATTTTCTTTAAAAATTGGGGGTGGGCTTATACCGAGTGGCTTTATACCCGAGTGGTTACGGAGTCATGGTATTTTTAAATCCAAACTTGTCCGTCTAAGTAACCGATCTTCTCCTGCAGGGGGAGACGCCCATCCGCAGAGGAGTAATCGGCAAAGATTTTTTTTGTCACTAACATGCAAGCTGTCAAAAATTAATTGTGCCTGTTATATTAGCGAAAATTTTGAAATTTGACGTCAACCGGCAAAACTCAGCAGTGCGCTAAGCTTTTCGAGGGGTAAATTGCCTAGCTGGCAGTGAGACGCAATTCACTTTGGGTGATCTTCTGTGGGGCAAAAGCCAGCGACAGTAATCAGCAATAAATTTTCGGAGAGGTCTCCAGAGGGGTAAATAAATCCCCAGCCGGTGGGGTAGTAATCAGCCATCCATTTCAATTTTCTCCTGAGGGGAAATGCCAGCCCAAATAATAGACATTATAAAACATGATTGCGCGATTTGTGATGCTTGCTCGCGACAGGTTAGGGTGAAGTGCAATGCAAAATGTTACGGAGGAAACACAAATACATAAAACAGTTTGACAAGGAAATTCAATACCAAGATATTTTGGACAGTTTTTATGACACTCCATCAAACGTGAATGTTAACCCTAATATGTCAGACCGGCAACAACCAACAATCAATTGGCCAAGGTTAAATTTGGGTCGGCGTTGGGAGATTAAAAAAAATGTTGTGATGTGAATTGCCGGTCAGACGTCTTACCATATAGAGACCCAATGCTTTGAATTGCTGGAGGCCCATTGCTGCGCAAAATGCCGGGGTCGGACAATTTTACCCTCATTGGACGCAATTTGCTGCGAATTGCCGGTCGGCGTTTTCCCCTCAGGAGGCGACATGCTGTGAATTGCCATGCGGACATTTTCCCAGGAGGTGAATGCTGCAAATGCCGGTCGGACATTTCCCCTCGGGAGGTTGCGATGCTGCGAATTGCAGGGGGTCGACGTTTTCCAGGAGATAAGGCTTTGTCCAAAAGCTTGAAGGCAGTCGGACATTTTCCCCGCAGGGAGACGGAAATTTATGATTGCTGCGAATTAGCGGTCGGACATTTTTCCCCTTGGGAGAGGCCATTGATGCGTATTGCCGGTCGGATGTTTCCCTCAGGAGATCGGAAATTTCCGATTGCTGCGAATTACCGTTAGGACAATTTCCCCTCAGGAGATCAATTGCTGCCGAATTTGCCGCGTAGGAAGTTTTACCCTCAGGAGATCGGAAATTTCCGATTGCTTCGAATTAACGGTCGGAAATTTTTCCCTCAGGAGATCGGAAATTTCTGATTGCTGCGAATTATCGTTCGGACATTTTCCCCGCGGGAGAGGCATTGCTGCGTATTGCCGGTCGGAAGTTTTCCCTCAGGAGATCGGAAATTTCCGTTGCTGGAAATTACGGTCGGAACATTTTTCCCTAGGAGACGACGCTGCGAATTGCCGGTCGGCCGTTTTTCCCACTCGGGAGGCACATTGCTGCAATTTGCCAGTCAGACGTTAACGCTTTCCGCAAATTTTTTGTGGAGGGTAAAAAACGTCAACCATGCACCCAAAGCAAATGCGGTATATTGGAACGTCGGACTTCAGTATGTAAGACTACTAACTTGGTTTCTCTGATGATGATGCTTTAGTATTCGAAATCCTCTGATGTTTTGATCACGGGGCTTATCCACTTGCTGATTTTCAAAGGGTGAAAAATAAGGGGGTAACAAAGAAATAAAAAAAATTGGATAGGAAGTCTAAAAACATACATTAATTTTCCCTGTTATTGTCAAATTAGCCCAAAAAAATATTAAGCACGCATTAAGTATGTGGAGTGATTTTGCCGCATAACCTTACGCGATGTGTCCAATTTTAACCTTTTTTAGTCGTCAGGAAAAAAAAATTGAAAAAAATTGGTCACCCAATTTAAAGCAACTAAACAAGTATTTAAAAAAAACTGTGTCGGGTCCGCCAGCCTTTAATTTTACAAAAATAAGAACCAACATTAAAAAGCATTAAGGATGTAGATGTTTCTCGTTTTAAGTTGCACTTTTATTACAGAAACATGTATTAAAAAGAAATCTTCATAACGGAATTAAATTAACAGTTATGTTTGATACATGAGCATAGATTGCATTAGAACCATTCACCTTGTTTACAACTTGATCTCCCGTTGGCCTTTGACCGGTGTGTGACATTTGAACTCACATAGTTCTAAGCTTAATGGAACATAGGTACACCTCTTCCTTGTCATTTCAAATAAAGAAGAAAAATAGGAAAAAAAAGCCCAATGGGCGCAAAATGTTAACAAAACCTGAATCCCCACATAGGTTACACCTTTTTGGAAAATTTCAAATGAAAGAAGATAGAACAAACGCCCAAATTGGGCCTAAAACTGTGTTAAAAACTGAATCCCCAAGTTATAAACTTTAATTTACATAGTTACACCTTCCTATCATGTAAGGGCAGTGTGTGTGTGAACCTTGAGTTCCGAGTATCTATTTGGTTGTAAACTTTGCAAATAGTTGATTATTGTGTGTAACAGTAACATTTCATGAAAGAAAAAATGACGCGATGAAGCCCCGATGATGGCATAGATTATGTTAAAACTTCTTGTATTTGAGAAAAATACTAAAAAAACACGATTTCCCCAAATTTCAGACAGCATAACAAAAACAATTATAATTTTCATGATGTCGTAGTTATTTTTTAAAACAGACAAAGTTTCTAGGGACGGTTTTTTCAGTTTTGAAAAATAGGCTTACTTTCGAAATCAGGGAAAAATGTCAAAAAAGTGTAATTTTTACTTTTCTTTTCCAAAATTTGAGTATATATGGCGAATATCTTTAGTATAGAAATCCCGAAAAAATGAAAAATTGAGAAAACGTCCCTAGAGAAGACCGACCGCTATCGAGGAAAGTTTAAACCTTACCTTCACTTCGGTATTTCTGGAGTTATCTGGTATGAAATTTGCAAAATTTTGCGAAATTGAACATTGAGAAAATCTGGTGTTTTTAGTAAAAAAGTGACTTTTCACACATTTCAAGCAGTCTCTTCTCAAATAACTTTCTTTGAACTTCAAATTGAGGTATGGGTGCAAGTGATGAAAATACATCTTTATGCACTATTGGCATCAAAACATTATTTTGTCTTCTAACTCCGGAAAATTAGAAGAAATTGAAATTTAATATGGTCTAAATTAGCGCTTGTTTACATTTCAAATATTTTTTCGTTTTCAAGATGCGTTCGAAGCAAAAGTACAGTAAAACACGCGCACGCTTCAGTCATTACGCAGCAAAAATTCCCGCGCGGCGCGAGATGCGCCTTGCGCTGACGGCGTGAACGTGCTTTAAAATACGCGCCGTTTAAACGTCAAAAGCAGCGGTTTTTTTGTGACTTTAATGGTCAAAAAGCTTGTTTTAAATCGGCAAAAATACAGACTCGGATTGTCTGCAGTGGAGAACCTTTGTTGGTAACTAAAGAACACCGTTTGATGTTTTTAAAATGGTTGCAAAAACAGAAATTTCGTTGTAAAAACAAAAGCAACAGGGTTGGACACTGCCCCATTAAATAAAGAAAATAAGAAAATCGCCCAATTGGGCGGCAAAAGTGTTAAACTGAATCCCCCAAGTTATAAGCTTAATTTAAGCATTAGGTTACACCTGCATGTCATTTCAAATAAAGAAAATAAAAAAAACACCAACCCTGGGCGCCCAAAATGTGTAAAATTGAATCACCCCAAGTTATAAAGATTAATAAAAAAGAGGTTACACATTCTATCATTTCAAACTAAAGAAAGGCGCAAAATTGTGTAAAAACTGAACCCCAAGTTATAAGCTTTAAGTTAAAAAACATAGGTTACACCTCCTGTTCATTTCAAATAAAAGAAAATAGAGAAAAAACGCCCAATGGGCGCAACAAAGGCTCATCCAATTCATGTGTTAAAACATGATAATCCCAACAAGTGAAGACCAACTTTAATTTACCATAGGTTACCCCTTCCTATCATTTCAAAATAAAAGAAAATAGAAAAAAAAACACGCCCATTGGGCGCAAAAAAGTGTGAAAAACTGAATCCCCAAGTTATAAGCTTTACTGTTATAACATAGGTACCCTTCCTGTCTTTCAAAATAAAGAAAAATAGAAAAAACGCCCAATGGGCGCAAAAATGTGTTAAAACTGATCCCACCAAGTTAGAAGCTTTATTTACATAGGTACACCTTCCTGTCATTTTAAATAAAGAAAATAGAAAACCGCCCAATTGGCACAAAATGTGTTACAATGAATCCCCACCGTTATAAGCTTTAATTTAAACATAGGTTACAAATTCTATCATTTCAAATAAAGCAAAATAGAAAAAACGCCCAATTGGGCGCAAAATGAGTGATGAAACTGAATCCCCAAGTTATAAGCTTTAATCTAAACTAGGTTACCCCTTCATGGTCATTTCAAAATTAAAAGACAAAATAGAAAAAAAAACGCCCCAATTGGGAGCCAAAGTAGTTAAAACTGAATCCCCAAGTTAAAGCTTTAATTTGAACATAAGGGTTACACCTTCTTGGCCTTTTCAAATAAAGAAATAGGAAAAAACAGCCCAATTGGGCGCAAAATGTGTTAAAACTGAATACCACAATTAGAAGATTTATTTAACATAGGTTACACCTTATTGTCCATTTCAAATAAGAAAATAGAAAAAAAACGCCCAATGGGCGCAAAAGGTTAAAACGGAATCCCCCAGTTATAAGCTTGTAATTTAACTAGAATTACACCTTCCTGTATTTCAAATAAAGAAAATAGACAAACGAAAGCACAATGGGCGAAAATGTGATAACACACTGACATCCCCAAGTTTATACAGGCTTTAATTAACATAGGTTACACACTTCCTGTCCATTTCAATACAAGAAAGAAGAAATAGAAAAACGCCCCATGGGGCAAAATGTGATAAAACTGAATCCCCAAGTTAATAAGGCTTTAATTAAACATCGGTTACACCTTCCTGTCATTTCAAATAAGAAATTTAAAAAAAAAAAAAACGCCCAATTGGGCGCAACATGTGTTAAAACTGATCCCCAAGTGATAAGCTTTAATTTAAACATAGGTACAACTTTACTATCATTTAAAATAAAGAACATAGAAAAAACGCCCAAAATTGGGCGCAAAATGTGTTAAAAAGAATCCCCAAGTTATAAGCTTTAATTTAACATAGGTACACCTTCCTGTCATTTCAAATAAAGAAAAATAGAAAAAAAGCCCAATGGGCTTTGCAAAAGTGTGATAAACACTGAATACCAAGTTTAAGCTTTAATTAGAGGAATAAAGGTATGATTTTGCGGAACCGGTACTTCTTACGACGATTGAACCCAAGGCGATACATTATTTTAAGTGGAAGAACCGAGGCGGAGGCCCGAGTTCTTCCACGCAAAAATAATGGTGTCGCCGGGTTCAATTCAGCGTAAAGAGAGTACCGGTTCCCAAAATATAACATTTATCTCATTTAAACAGTTTATTCATTGTAAGGTCATTCTTGAAACCCAATTTCGCGATGCTTTACGGCCTAAATACAACAAGAAGGGGCCACCACCACAGGGACAACAACTACAATCGCGGCCGAACAACCGTTTGAACGCACAACGATATACGAGCATACGAGAGCAACGTAGGCAGGCTTTTTGCGCGCGAAAGTAGCAAAACGGGGGCAAGGTTAACGCGAGAGCTATCACCTAAAAATAACTGCAAATGCGCAGCGCGTACTACCTGGGTTCATTTAAACGAATTGAACAGGGCATGAGCCAATGAAATGGCTTACATTTCACAGCGGTTTAAGAATGATCACAAGGTAACACCTTCCTGTTCATTTCAAATAAAGGAAATAGAAGAAAAAGCCCAATTGGGCGCCCAAAATGGTGTTAAAAATGCATCCCCAATTTATAAGCTTTAATTTTAAATAGGTTGACATGCCGCCTATCATTTTAAAACAAACGCGAAGACTGGAAAAAGAAAAACCGCCCAATGGGCCCAAAATGGTGATTAAATGAAATCGACAAAGTTATAGCAGTAATTGAAAAATAGGTACACCTCCTTCATTTCAAATAAAAAATAGAACACCCCAAGGGCGCGCAAAATGTGTTAAAAACAGTGACCATCCCCGCAAGTTATCTAAAGCTTAATTAACATAGGTTACACCTCCTGTCATTCAAATAAAGAAAAGAAAATAAATAAAAAACGCCCAATGGGAGCAAAACTGAATCCTCAAATTTTAGCTTTAATTAAGGAGGTTACACCTTACTGCTTTTCAAATAAAAGATTGTTAACCTCAAAACTTCGTCTAATATTCACACAATACATGGTAAAAGCTTCAATCATTAAGTAGTATAACTCTACGTGGCCTACTGATCATTTTCTTACTTATAACTCTTCTCCTATTTGGTACTCACCCTTGATCTATCCCTGCACGTTTTACCCAAACTCCCATCAAAAAGCAAGTCTTCACAGAGACTAAAATAAAGAAGAAAAAGAATGCTTTTAAGCAATTCAAATGCAATGATGTTAGTCTTGTCTGAAATTGCATCGGATACAAACCCAACACAAAAATCAAATTAATAGTAGTTACGTAGATATTTTCATAAAAGAAACATTTAATGGAATGACCCTCAGCTATAGAAATAGACTCCTTCGCAATTTTTTTAGAGGCAGTGGTTTATATAGTCGGGTCGCTCAGGCGACACGACAAAAAGTGGGCCCAAAACACAAAAAAAAAAACAGAATTTTGGCATATCATAGCTCATTTCTAAAAAAAAAAAGCCTTCGTATTTTGCCAAATGTTTTGTGAGACAGACTTTGAACCTGTGTGGGCCTTTTAATTGACAAGGGCTGCCAGAGCTACATCCTAGAAGTACTTGTAGGTTAAAAATATGAAAAATATGGTATGCTTGTAAAAAAAAAATCTAGGGTCGAACGGCTTACGGCAAAAAATTTTTTGGGGGGTTAGGCCTATTAAAGTTAGGAATTTTCACCAGACTTGGGTGCTTTTTATTTCCTCTACTTGCAAAATCTCTGTAATTAACTAGCATTATTAAAGTGTCATTAAATTAACTTAAGTTTTACAGGATACTGTAATTTTTTGGTAAATTTCCTTTGCCCCGAGATTTCATGTAAAATTTACATTTTTTCAGTTAAGTGGGACTGTACCGTCTATCGGTGTCTATAATCTATATGAAAGTACGATTTGACACAATTATTTGGGGCACCTCAAAACTCTCTTGCACCTTAAAAGCATTGTGGCATATATTCTTAGGATGTATGTCTTGCTCATCCTTCCACAAATATTGACATTCCATAGAATGGCTCCTTGGATACTAAAAACTGCTAGTGAGTGAATTTAGTATTTCTTGATGAAATGTAGCAATTACAAAATTCTGCACAAATGATGTATTTAAAATATGCCTTCAAGGGTTCGCTTCATTTGTCCTAATTTATTTACACAAATAATGGCCAAAAATGTTGCACTATATAACTAAAAATATAGAATGTGCGTGACAGCAGTGCAAGACCGCGAGTCGAGCAGCCATTTCCCAACAGGACTGACCGTACGAGTGCACAGACACGGCCCGCGCACCCTTGTACGTACGCTGTGATACGGTCAATGGACCGTGCGCTTCACAAGCTCGTCATTTCCGCCCAAACAGTGAAAAAAAGGAATACGCGGATTATGAAAATAATAATGGCGATAAGGGACAGTTATTATTTTTAGAAGGGAAATATATTCCTCTTTCAAAATATGTACTTATTTTCATTATTTTGTGGGGTTTGCACCGCAAGCATACGTTGGTATTTTTGAGGGAATTTGGGCTTAAGAGAGTTTTTGTTCGCAGTAATGGCGGCGGGAATGGGTGAATCTCGCTGGACTCGCATTCATGTTCAGTTACAACTCTTATTTTGGGATTTGTTTATGCCGTAAACTCTGGCTAGTAAAATAAACCACTGTGCACCTATTCAGTAGCAAGAAATCCTTTAGTTTGTTATTTTACTGAGTTCTATTCAGTTTTCTATCGTCGTTATTTTGTGTCGGCGGTGTGTGGGGGGGATCGCTGGGGTTTAACATACGTCATACGTTATGACGTCCTACTGGGAATCCTTACTGGAGGAACGAAAAACACCACGGGTAAAAAAAAATACTTTATTATGGAAAATACACGCAATCGAGATACCGTGATTTACTTGAAATGTCAAGGTTTAGCGCAGTTTTATGAATATTGTATGGACAAACTAGGAGAAGTGATCCAGTTAGCAGAAGCAGGTGGAAACCACCACTGCAGTTGCTACGGAAACTGGGACTACATCACTTCGCACCGTGAAGGAAGCGAAGAAGAAAAAGAAGAGGAAGGTCCTTCCAAGAGACGAGACAAAAGGCGGCTTGCCGCATGGTTGGCCAAGAAGAAAGCCGGCGCAACTCCCCAAGCCAAAATCCTGATGTTGACACAAACCCTTGGACGTGACAGGACAATGTGCCAGCTCAGGCGTGTGCGGAAGGATCTGGCTCTAGAGCGTCGGCCAAAACACGAGAGACCCCCGGAACGCATCAGGCTGCGCCGAGTTCGGCAGCACCCGGGTAAGATACGCGGAGAAGTGATGATACAGGTAGAGTCTAGCTAAGAGAAGAGAGACACGCAGAGAATACGGCTGGGCAAATCGCATATGGTTAGTGCCTCCGGCTGGATTGATAGTGATGATGATGACGCAGCTTTTATCCCTAAATCGTAAACTCAACGTGAAAAACGTACTTTCAATCGCGCCGCGCGCCACTGAATACCTGCAAGGCAAAACATAAAATATCACACAGTCTTGGGGAGCACCGATCTTCGACTGGTAGACTGAGCTAGAATCGTCTCTCCCCTAAGTCAGGATTAACGAAGGGAATGAGAGAAAAGCAAATCAGTTAACAAGAAACATTTTATTCTTCTTATCTGACAGATAACTAGTGCATCTACAAAATTAGAATCCCAAACTAGAATATTTCACTCAAGCCAAACATTATAACCCCCAAATGAAATCCGAGCATCTGCATTACTCATTCATCACAAAATGATACTTAAATATCTGAAACAAAAGAAGAAACCAAATCCCAAATTGAGGGAAACGCCAATCTATCTGGAAGCGGTCCTTAAATACCCATCTTTGGCCGTTTCGGACCCCATCTCCCGTGTTTTAAGAGGACGGTCTGGAACTGGAAATTAGGTGCCGGCCTCAAGCTACCCAATGCGAAGGATATGAGCCCAACGTTCTTTAGCATCTACTCCCCATGCAGACAAAGCCTCTCTGGACCAGCTCCGACATATAGTATATGTAATTGTGTGACCTAAGGAATAACTTTGAAACAATTATTGTAATTCAGAGGCTAACAACAGGAATTTCTCATCAACATCATTGTCATACATTCCTGTCGCTTGCAGATATTTCTTGAGTGCGACACAGGGCATGTTGGAGAATTGTAGCTCCGATTATCACCCACGCCCCTGCTATAGATCATCCGTTTTTAAGTTTGTTATGGAATATGAATGGATGTGGGAAATGTTAATGTGAGACGAACAAATTGCAAATCACAACGTCTGACCCGTGTTGGTGTCTGTCAGTGTTCGTCAACATAGAATTGTGGTTGTGGACCCATCATTGTTGATTTACTCCCATTAGTCACTTTCAGTCAGTGAGCTCGCACCTAAAGCACAAATCCTGATATCAGCAATTTCAGACGAGCCAAATTGGAACAATAGCCTAGGTAAATATGTCAGGAGTATAAGGCCTTTTTAACCAATATGGTGCCCAACAAACGTTTTAATCCTTGCAAAATATATGATCCCTGTGTAACCTACATGATTCTATCACAGGGATTGCTCAAACGATACAAGGGTCACAATCATATTTCCACTAGAGAGCGTAGAAGAAAAAACGTTCCATTCTTGAATATGGAGCACCAAGACTGATAATAAAAAAATTAAGTATTTGTAATGTCTCCAGCACTTGAGGAACTTGAGATTACAATGATTTGAGATTGAACCAATAGAGTCCCAGGTAGCAATGCTCTAGTATATAGTTAAACAGTGTCTGCCTTGGAAGCTGCCAATTCAGTCAAACTGATTGAATAAAATTCTGCTTGCATTTATGAAAAATAACTAAAAAACATTATATAATATTGAATTAAGAAGCTACTGAATATCCCTTCACAATTATAATGAGCGTCCGAACAATTAAGTATCCAGCTATAGATTGATATGTACCAAAAGCTAATTAGTTTCTGCTGGTGGTTTTTCGCTGAGCTTTCTATGCCTCAAAAGTGTCATGGGTCATGGGGTTGGTTGTACGGTTGTTTGTTCTTTAGTTTAATTGTTTTCACTATGCTTCATTTCCAAATCAGTGTTGATATCTTGTGCTACTTCTTATTTGATTTTTGTTGTAGATCAATCTTCCTATTTGGAATTTTTGTGCAATTATGATTGGTGTGAACTAGAATTCATTTCGATGTATTCATGGATGTTGGGATGCCCTAATATAAAATTTGGCGCCTTTCTGGTATAGATCTCACTGTCGCCAGCGACAGTTTCACAATTGTTGATTTTGTAGTGACGGGCTACAGTCAGCACTCCACCTGATCAATATTTTCAGGAATCCTGATCGAAGAAACTATTGAAAACCATCTTGGAAAAGGGACTCGTCTCTGCAAAAAGTAACGGCCGAAAAAGCGAGGACGGCCATGCCGTACAATTAACGTACAAAAAAGCCGAAACAAGCTTTAAATGTGCTAACACATCTCCCATCCGGGAGATAGGCGGAACCAGCCAAATGTTGTCTCTATCCAATCACTGAGAACGCATCAACGCTCTGATCGGGGCACCAAATTTGGAATTAAACCTGAGGGTTAGTTTGGTATTAATTTCATCTGCAAACCTTGTCTATGGTTTGAGGACCCCAAATATGTCAACCAAGTGAAAAAATATAGGACTGACGCCCAATCATCACAGTCCCAATGTCACTGAGAAAAACTGCTTTTGGGACATTGTTATCCCTTGGGGGGGGACCCATTGAACATCTAAATCTATGAGATTCTCTTTACAAAACTGATAAAGACTAATCATGTCATGGCAAAGAACATCATGTTCCCTTTGCCACCACTGACACAAACCTTTATTATCAGTGAACATCTTCACTGTCTTACCAGACAAAACTGGTGCAATGCTGCACCGGAAAGGACTCTACAGCCTTTAAAGCTCTCTCCAATTGAGCTCTTTTATGCTCATCAAACAGTTCCAATTCCATCGGCAGTTAACGTGATCATGTTCCATAGTCCAGGAACCACATCAGTCTGGCTGGCTCAGAATAGATAACCATGCGGTATAGAATATTCAAAAAAGAGCATGCAGCCTGTATCCAGACATTGACTTATTCGCCAGAAACATTTCTTCTAGCAATTTAACATTGTGATTAACAGAATACACTTTGTCCCAGTGTGTTCTATTGAGGAATTTCATGGGCATTTATACCGTGAACTTAGTGAGGTAAAGTGCTAGCAAGGGATACAGGGAAACAATTTTACCCGCTAAAGAAGCAATCTGTGATAGCGAAATAAAGGGTGGTAACTTCATCAGAATATTGATACTACACTGAACATCAGACATGCGTCTAGAAGAGACTGCAAGACTGCAATTGTAACTGTCCATTGTAACCTAACACGTAAGAAAACTGAGTGGGTTCCATAGCGATTCTCAACGTCGGAACGAGACTGGCCTCGTAAGCAAATCATTCATTACAGAAGAAGATGCCGTCATGGCAATATCAAATGATGACGACCTACACCAACCGTCATCAAGGAATAGCACGATAAAGAGACCTTGCATACGCCAATGTTTTACTAAGGGTTAAGGCATTTTGTGAACACATAGGGAGCAGTAGTGTAGGACAAAACCAAAATGTAACACATGAAGTGAAATACGTACGACCTGAGCCAAAGTCCCAACTAAAACCAAGGAAAAGTTAGTATGATATCAAAAATCTCGATGTTGTTTGTGATGATATCAGGACTTCAGGTTCCAAAGACTAACTAAAAAAATCCCTTTCTTAAAAATACTGAGAGATACTTCCAATCATCAAATTGAATCTTCTCTTTCCACAAAAAAGTATTAACATACCTAGGTCTAGTTAAGCTCTTTTACCAGATTCTGCAGGGAAAACTGCAGAGGATTTCACTACTTTGGGATCACTGAGCGGTTCAAGAACCAAACCTTAGTAACAGATCAGAAATAGCGTCATTTACAAAAGACTTCTCAGAAAGTGCAGGATTTATTGTTCTAAAAAAATGCACCAGGAGATTGCAATAAAAGGCACTTGTAAACCTTGTCAATGTTCTCTAAAACAAAAGAATGAACGCTCCATGTCTAGCCAAAATTGAATGAGCCTCATATCTTCCTTTCGCTAGTGGCTCTGCAACTACCATGTTCGTCTTCATCATAATAGTGGGTCATATAAAAATTCAATCGTACCCTTCATTTTCCGCGATTGGTTAGGCGTAATCAAAACGTCATCTTGAAGCAGACTCCACAGTGAGATGCGCATTCGTACCCACTACTCTCCCCGACGTTCATTTGTCCAATAGACTGCTTGCCTGCAAACGAATAAAATTCAAAGCAAGATATATAGTGAGATAAAAATGTACTAAAAATGATGTCAATTCAGAGATCTGAGGGAGGGGAAAAAATGCAATACAGCATTAACATCAAAACGCAACCAATGCCAAAAACTCACCACTACTCGTGAAACATTCGAGTACAACGCAGGTAGCAATGCAAAATCTAAAGAGCATAGTAGACCTTCTCCAGGGCAATAAAACACAAAAAGCACACAATACAAAAAAAGGGCGAAAATCTCCATAAATCCAAGAGTGAAATCAATAAAATATTATCTGCACGAATTACACTCGGTTTCCATTATATGCGTCAACCTCACTTAGAGTAACCCAATTACCTTTATTTACACGAGAACTAGCAGAGAAGGAGAATCCCCACAACGACACTTTACCGGCCTCCATGGGCGACGCCATCTTTGTTGGTTGGTGCTGGTGAGTGGACAGTTCCACTCCAGTTGTCACTTTGCACGGCAAACAGAGTCATTTGTATTTGGACCAGGGAGTTGCAATGGCTGAACTTGGTTGATAGTGGTATCCATAATGATACCCAGTTGTTGTACTTATCTTTCAGGTAGTAACCTCGAAAAAACTGACACAGAACCACCATAAGAATTGCCACCTTTACCCGCGCGAGCCATCTTTTGATGATGTGCGCTGACTTCGCATTTCTTGCGCTCTCTCGTCGCTCCTAGAATTGGGCCTGCCTATCTTCTTCTCGTCCTCAGAGTGCTTGCGAGATCATCACTTTTAAATCTCCTCAACCGTGTAAGCCTAAAACATTCAAATCAAACAAAAAATAAGTCATATAAAAGCTTGGGGATCTTATGGACTTAAAAATATCTACACAAGGTCAGAAATACTACTGATTCAAAGCTGGACCCAATCGGGCAACAAAAATAGAATTCATCCACAAAACAAAACTGTAGTTTGTAACCTTACATTAAAATTGCCACACCAAAAATATCACCTACCAAGCTGCACAAGAATACTCCGTCAAAGCAAATATTATAAAAAATATATATTTTTTTTTAAACTATCAAACCCACTAACTTATCTGCCATAAGAGAACCACATTATTCCGCTTCTTCAAATCTGTTACTGCCTCTGTTAGAGAAAGCTTTCACTCCTTCAGGATTGCCTTTATCAAGTAGCTTCTGAAGCCCTTTCCAGTTCTCCAATCACGCCGTTATTAAACTGAAACTGCGCTTTATTCCCTTGAAGCGGGATTGATTGGAGCCCGATCATCTGTAATTGTCAGATTTATCAGTGAGCTTCTTCATTCTCTTCTTTCAATTGATTATTAGAGGAGTCCAGGTAAACTTTAAAATCACCCAGCGCCTCCTTTATAGCGGTACCCACTGCACTTGGAGTAAGCGAAGCCCGCGGAGAGGGAGTAATAGGGGCCAGGTGGTTCAACGACCTGGTTTCGGATTCCACTTGGACATAGTCAAACCCGCTAATAACTACAGCACTGGATACAACACGTCGTAGTCTAGGTGTCGGAAATCAGTCAGGAACATCATCGTCTCGCTTCACACTCCAGTAAAATCTATTCCTCTGCAATACAATTCTTATTCAAAGAGGTGGCGTAGCCCAAAGAATTGAAACTCAATTTATGTTGTATTATTTTCATACTTGACGACGCCACCAAAGGTCTGCTTTTGCTACCAAGTAGCCGATCCCGACTGACTCAAGCGGTGGCATGCGGGTGTTTCTCAAGTGCCCTTTGCGAACGTCCACAATGTAAAGGGCTAGTACCACCATGAAAGTCTGTGGAGCCTTCTAAATAGTCAACTAATGTAACATTTGACTTGTCTCCCACATTGCGCCATTATTTTAAAGTATTTGCTTTTGGAGCAAATAACTTAAGTTGAAGGCGCCCATCAACTAATACACAACCAACCAACCTAGTGCGTTTCACTCTACTCAATATCATTCAACCGAAGAAGGCGATGCCGAAACCGTTGTGAATTTACTCTCATGTATTTACGGCAATATTTAGACCAATGTTATAATTGTTATATATATATTATATATATCTGCGTAGGGCCCGGTTTGAGATTGACATCTTAATTACAGTCAAATTTATTACACTGTCAATTCCATTACAATTATAGTGTTCATTAATATTGATCTTGCATGCACAATAGGTGGAAATTTGCAAAGAATCATGACCGTTGACCCAGATTAATTGTTCTGAGATCAAAAGTAATGGAAATCTAGTCAGACGATATGTAAAAGTTGTAAATTCATTACCTAATAATGAGTATTACCTCTACTAATAGAAGAGAAATACCTGTTCAAGGCACCCCTACCCTTACATTTTTAGCAATTTAGGGGTAGTAAGTAGTGTTTGGCATTAACATGCTGTAGCGAAAAAGTGATATCACAATTTGACTCCACTCAATACATGGTGATGCTGTAGATGGGCGTCCATAAAAAATAACTATATATGGTATCAAAACCTTGGATGTAGTGGCCACTGAACGACTCACAATTTTTCCCAGGGTACCTGCTCTTGCTCATAAGGGAATGTGCTTCTAGAATTTTTATTACAACACAAATAACGGTACATTCCTTTTGGCGTGATCGTTAGGTTGGTAGTCATATTTCGTTGGGGACGGGTAATGGATATGAAAAACATCGATTTGGTTATTTCACACAGTGATTGTTATAGGACAAGCATAATTGTTAGAAAATCGATGGGAGGGCGCCATCCTCGAAAATATCTGAGAACAAACAGCCTTTTTATCTTTGAGAACTTTTTTTTAAAAACGTTTTTTATTTTTTTTATTTTTTTTAGGTTTGGTATGTCAATGAAACAGTTCCCGTAGTATTTTGGTGCGAAGTTGATTTCCTTTTCCTTGCGTTTTTTCCATTCAATAGGGACACAGACGTCATAAAATTATGGGGTGCACATTTTCGGACCGCTGCCCCCTTCGCTCAAGGGGGAAATGTTAATACAGTGAAAAATTTAAAATCGAGTCAAATTGGTTTAATGTAATTAACTGTTGTCTCCTTATAAGGATTGAAAAAGTTATATTTGGCCTAGGTTCCGACATTTATTGTTAAGCGCTATAGCGCCCCTTAATGGTTCAAGGTCATCCTGCGGTAAAATTTAACCCAATGCTCAGATGTTTGTTAAAACTGGTGATAAGTGGTTTGTATTTGTCTCACACAGGATCAAAAAATGTAATTTTTTCATGTGTGACATTTGGTTGGCTATTGCATACTAAATGTCGCAGATGTTCTACATGGGTTCTATAGGGGGGTCACCAACATTTTTCCTGGATTGCCAATGGTGATATCACCAATCATTAAAAATGCGTTCTGTTTCAGTATGACACAAGGAATGATTTGACAAGACCACTTTCAACAACAATCGGAGCATTTACCCCCAGGGTTACCTTGAACCATGTGGGCTATAACGCTTTAATTAAAGGTTGGAACCTATAATAGGCCAAATATGTACCTTTTCTAATCCTATTAGGGGACTAACGCGTTAGTCTAAATTAAAAAACACATTTGACTCTCGATTTTAAACTTTTCCCTGAACTAACATTTCCCCCCTTGAAGAAGGGGGCATGAGTCCGAAATTGCAACCCCAGATTTTTTGACAGTTTAGGCCCTATTGAACCCAAACAGCAACAAAAATCACTTTTTAGCATGAAATCCTACGGGAAACACAGCACCACCACTAACAAGCTTAATTGTCCTCTATGTGGGTTGCCTGTTTGGGCCATTTATCAGTTAGTTGGATCGAATTTATTAATACGAATAAAAAAAAATCGTCCCTTAGCCATGGGCGCCGCCATTATACATTATGCTACAGCTAGCTACCAGACTCTACAAGACAACTGAATAGTAACACGTTTTTTAGAATTATGACTATGTTTCCTGACCAATTTATTGCACATGTATGATTTCGGAAATATTCTGTATGTAATGAGAACCCAATTAGAATATTAACCGACGGAATAAAAATCAATCGACGGAAAGTCAAGTGTGAATGTTTTTGTACTTCAGAGACACTGGCACATTGTGAAAATAGTGCGCCCTCAAGATTTTGTTCAAAATCGATATTTTTGCATGGTTGTAAAGCTTTTATATACAAAGCCCCCTCCCCCGAAATGATTAAAGAAACCAATCAGCTTCCTTATGGGTAAACAGAACGATTTGGTAATTTAGCGTCGCCCGGCGACGCGAAATTTACGCAAGAGGCGACGAAAAAGGCGTTTACCACGCTGTATGAATGTTCCCCCGCTATGCACACTGTTTGACCGGTCTATACCTTTGTTGGTTTAATATCAGTGGAGTACGAGTCAAAAAATATTCATGTAATACACATTTGTTGTTAAAGTTATGGAAAACTTAAAAGTTGGCCTACAATTACCTGGATATCTTTATCCTCATATCAATGTCCCTATCGGTTTTGGGTATGTTATTTTTATGGTAAAATATACCTGTGCCTTCTCAATGGCCTAGCTATCCTTTGAGAGCAAATTGAAGAAATTTCATATTTTGTGAAATTGCCAAGGTGCCGCATTTAAAAGTAGGAGATCTTTTGGAGAGTTAAATGCGGTTAGTTTGTCAACTTCACACGCAAGTATTTGAAGAATTATATTTAACAAACGCTGTGATGTAGCGTGTTTGTAGGAGTAGTGAAATTTTTGACTTGAAGGGAGTCATTTCAAGTTAAAAATAGGTGAGTTGTTACCTTCAGAGTATTGAAATTTTACGTTAAGGAAAAATGTGATGTGGTGTGTTATGACTGGTGTTAATGATTTACATTTTGAATTAGGCCAGGTTATTCCAGAGAGATTAAATATGGCAGTACCATCAGACCCTCTTCTTGTCCACGTGATTAAAACGCTAAGCGACTGAAATGTACCGTAGACCTCTGCAACCCATAACCGTGGAGCCTCCGATCTGTAGGGAAAACGTCTCACAAGTCTCTCCGCCACAAACATTAGTCAAACACATGGTTCTAGTATACTCGCACTGTCCTCTCGAGTGCGCATGTGCATAAGAGAGCAGTTTAGCCAGACCATCAGTGTGACGCTTATTTTTTGCGCAGGATTTAAAACGGGCCCTGGGAATTGAGCGGCTGTTGACAACCACCTGGGGGTTTGTCGCACTCGCACGTTGTGTTTTGGCTCAGTCCAGGTGTTTGCTTCTCAAGTCCCGATTTTCGGTTTATGTTTTAGTTGAACTTTAATGATGAATGCATTTTTATCGCAACTCTAATAAATAGAAATAGTACTAGTAGTGGTTTATGTATTATTTCAATCACAATTATCCGGACCCCCATGTCGTGTACATTTAATGCTCATAGTCGATAAGTACAAACATTTTATTTTGGTTAGTTTGTCACTACTTGAATAAAGATCTCCATGCTAAATTTTTATTCGCATTTCAATCACGGCCCTCATAATGAAGCTTGGTGAAGACAATTTAATCATTGCTCGTATCGAAAAGTCCCCGGAAAGCCTCATAATATCTATTACGACTAAAAACAGATCTGCCTCTCTGTCCCTGGCTATGCATTTCGTTATTTTGACATATGGGCTGATACCGGGTGGGGGGGGGGGCACCACATATGAATGGATATAGGTGTTATGCTCGTGCTTCAAACCAGGCATTCGGTGACATAAAAAAAAACAGAGGTACGGAAAAAATAGGGGCTTTGGTGAGAGATAGCCAATTACCCCGAAAAGGGTTTTCCGAGTGTACATATATGCAATATTTCCCCAATGGGCTTCGGTGCGATTTTATTTTTCCCAAAACATAAGGGGTCTTTGGGTGAAGTGGTAAATTTTCACAAAATATTGGGTCTTTGGGTGAACTTAACAAAAAAAATATGGGGTGTTTGGGTGACAACGATGCTGGAAAAGGGGGATCTAACAGCTTACATACGCGTCGCTTCCAAGATGTAGTGCTGGGGGGGGGGGCTAATGGTTCTAATATTTAGCATTAGGTGGGAGGACAGTTACCAGGGTTTTTCGAGTTACCCAAAAGGTCACAGGTCACACACATAGTCAATTTCCACAACATGTGAAGATGCACTATTTGGTACCTATTTTCGGCAAAATTACCCTTAGAAAGGTTTACGGTTTGTTTCAGCTTGGCATTGGCCTGACACCCGGGGGGGGATAATTAACCCCTGACGCGACGGCTTTACCGGGCGCAGCGGCTTCCAAGCATTAATCCGTTACACAGCTATGGAAAGGGGTTAAGGAAGGATTTAGAAAAGAAGGAAAGAAACGGGGAAGTAGGTCAATACCAGATTCTTGGGGTCGGACTTCGAAAAGTGTTAACCTTTTGGTAAAGAAATCCGTGGCACATATTGTCCCATTAAAATGGATCAACCTTGGTACTTTTTGAACTCCTGATACCAACAAGTCGACTTTATTCGAATTTTCTCATAAAATCTGAACCTGTTATCGAAAAATTCAGGAATTGGGACGCTTCGTCTCCCTTTGGTGGGACGGTTGGCGAATGCACCAATCGCTCTGCTTTTCGCGCCTGG
>JAMKCH010082079.1:0-15163 GCA_023653785.1 Ophioderma brevispina
TTATTTTTTTTTTTAAAGTTTTGTTTTAAGAATTTTTCTCCGCAGAATTTTTTTTTTTTTTTTTTTTTTTAACGTTTTTTATTATTTTGACTCTTTGGATTTTTTTTTTTTTTAAAAAAAAAAAAAAAAAAAAAAAAAAAATTGGAACGTGAAATAATAAAATTTTCGCTATATAAAATAAGCTGGGATACAATACCGGTAACCAGCCCCGGGACAAGGAGAGTACTGGGCCGGAGACGAGTCTCGTTTGTCTGCTTTTAGAATGCCGTTTTTCATGCCAGGCCTTGGCATGCATTACTTTCGCATCATTAAGACTACCCACACAAATTTGCCGATCTGAGTTTCCTTCCGTGCAAAGTGGGGCTACCTGGAAGCAAACAGGACACTACACATGCAAATAACATGTCTTGTTCTGCTGGCGCAAATGTGCCACAGACAAAGACCTTGCCGATTTCAATGAAGCAGCCAGACGCTGCTGTAGCCTGTAAGCCTACCTGTGGCTGATCATATTTTGGATCCTGTGTTTGTGACAGGATAGACGAACTCACACAATTAGACTAAAATTGATCATTGTTGACTGTTTGTTGTGGATTGGGCTTAGAACGGGGGCTTGGCCCCCCAATAAGTTTTGATTGCGGGGGGGTCGCTCGATACCCCTGAACCCCCCCCCCCCATGCAAGTTTAACACTTTTAACCAAAACATTCAAATTCCAAAGCTTTGCCCCTCCAGCAACATCCTTGTTCAAATCAGCGCTCCGCCCTTCGCGAAGTCCAGCGGGGGCCCCAATCCTGAAAATTTTCCTAAGACAATGTTCATCACAGAAAGTAAAGCTTTTTGTGAATGTCTTGTTTGGGCACCCGTGAGTCCCATTGTCCCCTAACTCACGTCTAAAAAGAAACTTAGTATGAATGTGGCGAGGTAGTGTCGGTCAGGGCGGCGTGCTCTGATAGTGCATTGCACAAGTACATTACTACTGGATCAATAACCATGTGGTGCAAGAACCAATTGTTATAGCCATCTCTCCCCCTTTCTTTCTTTTTTTAATATAGGGAACACCAAATCAAAGGCTGCCAATTCCTTTATTTCCCCCCCCGAAAAACAAATCAAATATAGCCACTTATTTTCAATCCCCACCGTGACACTTAACCAATGGATAATTTGAGCTAATTAATATGTATCAACATCCATTTGTCAATGGACCTCCTAAGCACTTTAAATAGTTGAGCCCCAGATAATATAGCTGACAATATATAGACCACGCATTCTCATAGTACATCTGATGTCTAATATGTAAGTTATAATGGGGTTAATATGGCATTTTGTTAATCAACCCAAGATTTAGGAAGATGGCTGCATCATGCAGCAAAAGAGATTTCACAAATCCCGGGCGATATTGAGAGAGTAGTTACACTAATTTCATAGGCCCTCTATACTGGGAAATAATCTTTATAAAAGAAACTTTTTCTTTTTTTTGGGTGGTAGGTACGACTTCGTCCACCCAACTGTTTTTCTACTAAATTCGATCAGACCCGTCCGGGGGGGGGGGGGGGGAACAACCCCGTACACGAAATTGTTATTCCGACACGTCGCTAGTCCGACCAACTTCCTAGTCCGAAACGTCGCTCGTCCGAACACAGAAAATTCCTATCCTTAAGGGTGCGTCAGTCCGAAAACATTTTGGGTTCGCTAGTCCGAAAAAAGGTTCGCGAGTCCGAATATGGAAAACACTGTTAGCAGTCCGAACATGCGCTAGTCCCGCATTTAAATCTGAAAAGCACTGCGCTAGGGTCCGAGTATAATTCGACTGGCCCGCATTGTTTCTATTCAGCAGGAAACCACTTTCGTTAGTAGTTCCGAATTGGAAAAAGGGTGCGTTAGTCCCTGAATCTGAAAAACCTTCGCTATCCCGCAAATGCCTTCGCTTAACGAAGTATTTTATAACAGGTTTGATAAACACTGCTCTAGTCCGAAGCTGAAAGCACTGCGCTGCGTCCGAATTTGAAAAACAACTGTGGCGCAAGTCCGAATCTGGAAAACACTGCTCTAGGCCGAATCTGGAAAACACTACTGCGCTAGTCCCGGAATCTGAAACACTGCGCTCTCGAATCTGAAAACCACTGCGTTAGTCCCCGAATCTGAAAACACTGCGCCTAGTCCGAAAATGTATTCGGACTAACGCAGCGTTTTATTACAGGTTGAATAAAAACACTGCCTAGTCCGATTTGCAAAAACTGCGCTAGTCCGAATTTGAAAAACACTGGGCTAGTCCGTCAGCTGAAAAACACTGCGCCTATTCCATATGTTCGGACTAGCGCAATGTTTTTTCAAAATTTGGACTAACGCAAGTGCTTTTCAATCGGTTAGCACATTATTTATGATTTGAGTTAAGGTGCTTTTATTTAACATATCAAAACTTTTTTAACATATATGCAGAATGATTATAAGATCGAAAGCTTTGGGTATTACTTATCACTTTGGATGGTCGATTTCATTGATTTACAATTAAAAAACGCGAGACCTATTCGTATAAGATGTATACGTCTAAATTAACAGAATGGTTAAAGTGGAAAAATCATATGCCGGGCGCCTTTTTAAATTTGGCGAATCATTTTTGTGTACAAAGGTAATAGAACAAAAGAATTTGCTAAAAGATCACAGTCAAACGACATAATTTTGAGGGTGTTGTTTGTTTAATTTAGAAACCTTTTGGCTTTTACCAAAAAACCAAGCCAATCCTCTTTTTGGTGTGTATTATCGTCCTCCTAAGAAATCACTTTCTTACTGCATTTGAAGAATCCGTCTCAAAATAGTTCCGTTGCGAAGATGATCTTAAGGGGATGATGTCAATATTGACCTTGTTAAAAAAAAAAAGAAGTCTACTTTTTAAGGACTATTAGCGGGCACTTTAACAAAATTGTTGTCTTTCGACAACTAATCACCACGCCCACTCTGTTTACTGATACACCATCTACTTGCATCGATCATATTCTCACTAATAATCCTAGGACGATTTGTCATCATACAATCAATATTGGTCTTAGCGACCACCTTCTTATATACACTGTACACGTAAAGTTGTCAGAGCTCAAGTAGGTCACCAATAGATTTATAAATGTCGGGTCCACTAAGAATTACAGTTTAGAAACTCTTTTGTCAAACTTGTCTTCTATAAATTGGTCTTTATCTAGAAAGTACCAATGTTAATCATACATGGGATCTGTTCAAAACTTCACATTTTTGAAGACTCTTGATGAAAGTGCAACCATTTAAAGGCGGACTCAGATATTTTTCCTGAGGAGGGGCGCCCTCAATTTTGCAACAAATTTGTGTTTTGTTGTCAATATACATAACGCTTGTCCATAACTATAATCACTGGTGTGAAAAAACTAAGCTCAAATCGAAGTCCCTTCATATAGAAATCGCACTTTTTTATTAAAAATTCCGGGATCCGGAAATTTTGTTATGCAATGCACGGTATCATATGCCCTCTGTTATACTGGTACAGCAATGTAATACGCATGGAAACTGAAAATTCGATTCAGCTCTAACCTTTGGAATTGGAGCCATTTAGGTGACTATCTTAGATCTAGAATGACTATTTTTAATTGTTACCAAAAAATATATATTTTGAATCTCTGAGGCAGACTTTAAGGACCAGTGTCCACCCAGTTTCCGTATCTATTTTGGTTTGTACTTTGCAAATATTGGATTATTGTATGTAAACAGTATATATTTCTAGAATAATTTGTACGATGCCCCGATGGTGGCATTAAATTATTAAGAAAGAAATACTAAAAAAAACGTGATTTGACCCCAACATTTTCAGACAAGCAATAACAAAACATGATAGTCCTGCAGTGGATAAGGTTCATAGTTTAAAATGGTGCAAAAATCGAAATTTGTATAAAACAAACACTAACCTTGACACTGCCCTTAAACAATTAGATTAGAGTCCAAACATAACCTTGGAATGGATGCCATATTCTTGAGAATATTAGGACAAGGGACCAACCTTTGTGTAATTTCAAGAAAGCCGCTCTAATTGCTGATCTTTATAAAGAGTACTGTAAATGCAAATACAATCCCAAAAGGGATATAAAAGAGCCATAAGGTGGAGTATTTTAGTGTTAAAAAATTGATGAACTAAAAACACTCTCAAAAAAAAAAAAACTTTGGCAACAATTAAAAAAAACCTTGGCTACAGTCCCATAACCAAAGATCAGTTGAAAAAGTTTTGTCATTCATGGTGAGACTTGTTTTGATTCTAACAAATGTTTGTATGATTACATCACCACCTTTTATACAACGGTTGCTATAAAATTGGTTGCTAGACCCCCTTGCAAAAAACTACCTCCCGACCCCAAAATGATTTGGCACTGACTCAACCAAAATGTCAGCAGTCTCTTTTTTCTGATAATGTAATTAATCACGGGTGGTACTTTCAAGCTTGCTTTCTCCTGTTACACCCTCTGTATTTTTGTTTACCTGAATCTGAAATTGTGTAAATTGCAGCATAACAAAGTAGTGGCTTGGACAGACAGCATTCCAAGCAAAATTACTCAGGGAGTGGGGCTTCCTGTTTTTTGAAGACTCTATTTACTTCATAATTTGATTATTCCAGACACCAATATGTACCTGATGACCTGAGGTGTGCTCGTGTCAGCCCACTTTTTTTCGTGGGTTTCGCCTAGCGACCCGACTATAGAAACCTCTGCTCTCAAAATTGCGAAGAGTCTATTTTTCTATAGCTGAGGGTCATTTCATTAAATGTTCTTTTAATGAAAATGATGCTACGTATACTATTAATTTTGGAAGTTTTTAAGTGTTGGTGGTATGCGTATGGCAATTTTAGACAAAGAATAACATAAATGCATGTTTGAAATGGCCTTAAAAAACCATTTCTTTTGCGTTTATTTTAAGTCATCTGTGGAAGACTTGCTTTTTGATGGGAATTCGGTTAAAACGTTGCAGGGATAATAAAAAGGGTGAGTTAAAAATAGGAGGTTATAAGAAAATTAATCAGGCCACGTATAGTTTACACTAATGATTGAAGCTTTTAACATGTATTGTGTTTATATTATTTAAGACGAAGTTTTGGTAACATCTTTAGTTCGAAAAGACAGGAAGTTAACCTACATTAAATGAAAGCTTAAAAGTTGAGGATTCAAGTTTTAAAACACATTTTGCGCTGGCCCAATTGGGCGTTTTTTCTATTATTCTTTATTTGAAATGAGAAGAAGGTGTAACTAATGTTAAATTAAAGCTTATAACTTGGGGATTCAGTTTCACACAATTTTGCTCCCAATTGGGCTTTTCTATTTTCTTTATTTGAAATGATAGAAGGTGTAACCTAAATGTTAATTAAAGCTATAATAATTTTGGGATTCAGTTTTAACACATTTTTGCGCCCAATTGGGCGTTTTTTCTATTTTCTTTTCTATTTTTTCCTATTTTCTTCATTTGAAATGCCAGAATGTGTACACTGATGTTTAATCAAGCTTAAACTTGGGGATGCAATTTAAAACACATGTGCGCCCAATTGGGCGTTTTTTTCTAATTTCTTTATTTGAAATGATAGTAAGGTGTAACCTATGGTTAAATTAAAGCTTTAACGTGGGGATTCGTTTTAAACAACACCTTTTGCGGCGCCCAATTGGCGCGTTTTTTCTATTTTCTTATATTTGACCTACGAAGGTGTAACCTATGTTAAATAAAGCTTATAACTTGGGGATTCCAGTTTAACACATTTTGGGCGCCCACTTGGGCGTTTTTTTTCGATTTGTCTTTATTTGAAATGACAGGAATGTTTAACCTATGTTAAATTAAAGCTTATAACTTGTGGGGATTCCGTTTTAAAAAAAAAACAAATTTTGCGCCCAATTGGGCGTTTTTTTTCTATTTTCTTTATTTGAAAATGACAGGATGTGTAAGCTATGTTAAAAAATTAAAGCTTATAACTTGGATCAATTTAACACATTTTGCGCCCAATTGGGCGTTTTTTTTTTTTCTATTTTCTTTGATTTGAAATGACAGGAGGTGTAACCTATGTTTAAATTAAAGCTTATAACTTGGGGATTCCAGTTTTAACACACATTTTGCGCAAAATTGGGCGTTTTTTCTATTTTCTTTATTGAAATGACAGAAGGTGGAACCGAGTTAAATTAACTAGAAAACTATTGAGTCAAATGTCACACCAGGTCAAAGGTCAACGGAGATCAGTTGTAACAGGTGATTTGGTTTCTATTGCAATCTTATGCCATGTATCAACACATCTACTTTAAATCCGTTATGAGATTTCTTTTTATACATGTTTTCTGTCATAAAAAGCAACTTCAAAACGAAAACCATGTACTCCTTTAAATGCTTTTTAATGTTTTCTTATTTCTTGTAAAATTCTATGCCTGGCGACCCGACACAGTTTTTTTTTTTAAATACTTGTTAAAAAGATATATCGAAGTGGTAAATCATAATACTCTGTCCAGCCTCAAACTATGTACCACCGACTTTCAGCGCGTGCGTAGTCGAATCACAAGCGCACTGCACAGCACGGTGATCCTAGCCCGATATTCACATCCGCACATTCGGATAATCGCACATCGGATATCGCACATTCAGACATTCACATTCGCACATTCGCACATTCACGTTCGTATATTCGTACCTTTAATCAAATCAGGGCCGGCCAATATCAGCGAGCGTCGTTTTTGCCGTTCCCGTAGGTTTAGCACGTAATCAAGAAAACTTGACCAATATTCAACGTTCAAAATGTTAAATATCAATATTTTTCCACTCAAACTCCGTTGGAGTTGAAGAATCACTCCAGTGTAAGTATTTTATTTTGTACTGAAAACGGTACAGAACGGGATCCATTTTGAACGAGCTGGTTTGACCTCATTTTCAATCGCAGGGTCACCGTTAATTATAGCTGCGGACCATGTACCGGGCCCGGGACCAGTTGAGAGCCTATGCACCCCCGTGGAATGATTCGTTGACCTGCATGTAGCATTCCTCTCATGTCCGGTCTTTATTAAAAAAACGATTTGATGATATAGTTTTTTGCAGCACAATTATACACCACCGACTAAACAAGGCAATTTAGATCGGTCGCGACTCTGTACGGGAATTCCCACTCGCCACTCACTGATCTTTTATCAACGCGCACAGTGACTTCACTGTTCAGCTCGTCCATGACCGTTCGCAGTTTTTTACGCTATGAATGAATCTGTCCGCCACCGCCTGATTCAAATTGCACACTTAAGAATATCACGCCCTCTTTGACAATCTCGACCTTAGAGAACAAAGGTCCTATGCTACGAAAATTTCACTATAAATATTGGAAAGGCCAACCAAAACACTTGTAATTCCAACATCATCTTTTTTTTCTTCATAATATGATCGTACTATTCTATTAATATCACCTAATATAGAAAACAATTTTGTCCCGATTCGTTATGGAGAATAGAGGGCGCTAAACTACCCGTATCTCTAAAAAATGGCAAATTTGAAATTGCCAAGGCCAGAGCCAAAACTGAGTAATATTCAACATAATTTTGGTTCTTCATAAATATGATCATACTACTACTATATTACCGTAAAAAATTAATAAACAATTGTCCCGATTCGTTATGGAGATGAGGGCGCTCAAACTACCCGTAATTGCTAAAAATGGCAAATTTTAATTTGCAAAGGCCACAGCCAAAACTGAGTAAGTCAACATATTTATTTTTTCTTCATAATATGAAGCAGTATATCTACTGATATCACCAAAGAATTAAAAAAAGTTTGCCCCGATTCGTTTATGGAGATGAGGGCGCTAAAGTTCCCCTATTCTCTAAAAAATGGCCATTTATAATTATGCCAGTCCGTTAGCCAAAAACTGAGTACTTCAACAGTCATTTTTTTTCTTCATAAATGTGATCAGCACTTTCTACAGTATCACCCACCTAAAAATTATAAACCATTTGGCCCCCATTCGTTTATGGAGAAAGAGAGCGCTAAACTACCTGTAATCTCTAAAACTGGCAATTTTTAATTTGCAAAGGTTTTTTTTTTTAATTTGTAATTCAAAATAATTTTTTTTTTCTTCATAAATTAATGATCAGTACTTTCCTACTAAATCACCAAAAACTTAAACAATTTTGCCTCGATTCGTTATGGGAGATATAGGCTCTAAACTAACCCCGTAAGCTCTAAAAAAAAATGACAATTTTAATTTGCAAAGGCCCTCGCCAAAATCTTGAGTAATTCAACATAATTTTTTTTTCTCATAATTGAATCAGTACTATCTACTAATATCACGAAAAATTATAAACAATTTTGCCCGTTCGTTATGGAGATAGAGGGCGCTAAACCCTAGTAATTCAACATATTTTTTTTCTTTCTTCATAAATTTAATCCCTACTATCTACTAATATCACCCTAAAAATTATAACAATTTTGGCCCAGTCGTTATGGAGATTGGGGGAAGGTCGCTAAACTACCCTAATCTCTAAAAAATGGTCAAATTGAATTTCAAGCCATAGCCAAAAACTAGTATCTCACATAATGTTTTTTTTTTTTTTTCTTCCCCATAAATATGATCAGTACTCTCTACTAATATAACCTAAAAGTATAAACAATTTTTTGCCCGATTCGTTTATGGGATAGAGGGCGCTAAACTACCCGGAAGCTCTAAAAATGACAAATTTTTAATTTGCAAAGGCCACAGCAGAAACTGAGTAAGCAAACATAATTTTTTTTCCTCATAAATATGAACAGTACCTTCTACTTATATCACCTAAAAATTATAAATAATTTTGCCCGATTCGTTATTGAGATAGATGGAGCTAAACTGCCCGTATCTCTAAAAAAAAGGGCAACTTTTATTTGCAAAGCCCCAGCCAACTGAGTATTCAACTAATTTTTTTTTTCTTTCTTCATAAATTGATTAGTACTATCTACAATACACCTAAAATTATAAACAATTTTGCCCGTTTCGTTTATGCAGATAGAGGGCGCTAAACGACCAGTAATCTCAAAATGGCCAATTTAATTTGCAAAGCCACAGCCAAATTGAGTAATTCAACATACTTTTTTTCTTCATAAATTGATCAGTACTCTCTACTATATCACCTAAATATAAACATTTGTGCCATAATTCGTTTTTATGAGATAGAGGGCGCTAAACTACCCGTAACTCCTAAAAAATGGCAAATTTGAAATTTGCAAAGGCATAGCCAAACTGAGTAATTCACTCATTTTTTTTCTTCATAAAGTGTGATCAGCACTTTCTACTAATATCACCTAAAATTCTAAACATTGTGCCCAATTCGTTATGGAGAGAGAAGGCGCTAAACTACCTGTAATCTCTAAAAATGGCAAATTTTAATTTGCAAAGGCCACAGCCCAAAAACTGAGTAATTCACATATTTTTTTTTTTCTTCATAAATATGATCAGTACTTTCTACTAATAGCACCAAAAATTAAAAACAAAATTTTTTTTTGCCCGATTCGTTATGGAGATAAGGGCGCTAAACTACCCGTAAGCCTCTCAAAAATGACAATGTTAATTTGCAAGGCCACAGCCAAAAACGAGTAATTCAACATAATTTTTTTTTTCTTCATAAATATGAATCATTACGAGCTACTAATATCACCTAAAAGTATAAACAATTTGCCCGTATTCGTTATGGAGATAGAAGGGCGCTACTACCCGTAATTTCTAAAAAATGACCAATTTAATTTGTGCAAGGCCACAGCCAAAACTGATTAATTCAACATATTTTTTTCTCTCTTCATAATTATAATCATAACTATCTACTAATATCACCTAAAATTATAACATTTGGCCTGATTCGTATGGAGGATAGAGGGTCGCTAAACACGACCCTTAATCTCTAAAAATGGCAAATTTGAATTTTCACAAAAGGCCCATAGCCAAAAAATGAGTAATTCAACCTAATTTTTTTTTCTTCATAAATATGATCAGTACTATCTACTAATATCACCTAAAAATTATAAACAATTTTGTCCCGATTCGTTTTGAGATAGAGGGCCCTAAACTAACCCGTATCTCTAAAAAATGACAAATTTTTAACTTTGCAAGGCCACGCCAAAAACTGGTATACAACATATTTTTTTTTTCTCTTCATAAATATGACACACTTTCTACTAATTCACCTAAAAAATATATAAACAATTTTGCCTGATTCGTTATGGAGATAGATGGCGCTAAACTAACCCGTAATCTCTAAAAATGGCAAATTTGATTTTTCAAAGGCCCATAGCCAAAAACGATTAAGTTCAACATAATTTTTTTTTTCTTCAGTAAATATGATCAGTACTATCTACTAATATCCCTAAAAATTATAACACTTTTGCCCGATTCGTTTTGAGATAGAGGGCCCTACACTACCCGTATCTCTAAAAAATGGACAAATTTTAATTTGGCAAAGGCCACAGCCAAAAAACTGGTAATACAACATAATTTTTTTTCTTCATAAATATGATCAGCACTTTCTACTAATATCACCTAAAACTATAAACAAGTTTTGCCCGATCGTAGCGAGATAGAGGGTCGCAAACTAAACCCGTATCTCTAAAATGCAATTTTAATTTGGCAAGGCCACAGCCAAAAACTGTAGTAATTCAACATACTGTTTTTCTTTCACAACTATGATTAGTACTATCACTCATATCACCACCACCAAAATTATAAAGCAATTTTTGCCCGATTCGTTATGGAGATAGAGGGCTCTAACCTACCCTCCTCTCTAAAAATGGCCACTTTTACTATTTGCAAAGGCCACAGCAAAACTGTATTTTCATATTTATTTTTAAACCCTTCTTCGGAAGTCCTGACCCTTCAACACTGAACACTGTGTATATCCCTCGATCTTCCCTCTATCATGTACTGAAGAAGATAAAACTACATATGATAATTTGTTGGCAATTTTTGCGAATTTCCAGCTTACATTAGACTCAATGTGATTTACAAAAATGCGAATTGTCCATGCAAAATACGTGTACAATATCATGAACGCCCGTGCACGCTGCAGAGAGCACACACGCATTTTTGGAGTCGAATTTGGTGTCTATTTACTCCCCTCCTGCATTCAATTCCACAAATATAGCTATCAATTGTTGGTTGACTAGGTTCCTTGATTGCTTGTGATTGCTAAAATTTGAATTCACTCGGCTTCGTAAGTGTGAAGGAAATAATGAAAAAATCGGCGAGTTATTTAAAAGCTACTTACGTACGAATCCTCATGAACATTCCACTTCTACTGTGACACTTCTCGCAGACAGCCAGCGTATACACACGCGCACTCAATACTAGACTGATCGAAATCTGTGGACTTGGCACCAGCAGTTTGAACTGATTTTATGTGTTTTGAATTGGCTTTCTTTTCTTTTTTTTGCAGTGTTGTGCAAGAGGTTAGTCACTAATTTTGACAACATGTTGACTCACTGCGGTCGGAAAGTGTGTAGACCTGCCCTCTGTAGTCGGCGAATCATGTATGTCTTGACAATCGCTTTGATTTGGATTTGTGGGTTTTTGTGAAAAAGCAATAAGCGTACTTTGAAATGAACTTAGGTTTAGGCCAAATGAGTTCTGATTTTCAAGGTCACGTACGCTTTTCATGAATATTAATTTGAAATTCAATCGGGCTACTTCTACCCAAAGTTCCGGGAAAGGGTTTTAAACTAGTGCCGAAGGGCACTCCCTATGGTGAAGTGATTGGGTAGGCCTATTGCCTCCGCCAGGTGAAAATAGTCCTTTCAGATAAAATGTTCCAAAAATACCAGGTCATTCCTTACACAAGCTGCATAAAAATGGGGCCTTCCAGTATGAAACTTTAAGAGGGGGTGACTGAGGTTAGGACCTGGAAGTGCCCCCCCCCAGGCTCTTTTTTCTCCAGGGTTCCAAATTGCCATGAAAATATCAATTGCGTCCATGAAATTATAAAATTTGCTCCAATGCCGCACGTAGACCGTTAAAATTTAGTGTTTAAAATTCTTTAAAAGTGGATAATTTTATGCAAACTTGTGAAAAGGTGGAAGACAGGAAAAGAAGAAAAAGGAAGACAGCAGCACAAAAAGGTGGTCAAGCTTCTAGTGTCACCAAAGTCAGAATCTCACGACCCTTGTACTACGAGCTCTAACAGGGATGTGGAGATGTGCTGCACAAGATCTACTGATAAATCTACTATAAGGGAGTGTTCATAAATACTCTGGTTGGGGGTTGAAAATTTGTGGGGGGATCAAAAATTTTAGGTCCCACAAATGGGGGATCAAAAAATATTTCCACACCCGTTATGTAGGGGGGGACAAACAAATTTAAGGACAAAACATTTTTGCTCCATTTCAAAACAAATATAAAAACCAAAGTTCATTCCTTTTCAATTTGGGATTTATTAGACTTTATAAAATGTGTCCTGAAAACCGAATATTACAAAGGTTTCCGCGCTTCGTCCCGCTCGAGGAGGCAACTTTCCTGGCCCATCCCGTATATCGATCCCATGTGCCACGTTGTGGCCATCCTATTCTTTTAGTCCAGAAACAACTTCACTACTATTTTAACTAGTTTCACCTTTGTGATTGCTAGGCTATTACACCAGCATACAGTGTCGTAACCAGACCTTTGCAAATGGGGGTGCTGAAGGGGTGCCAAGAATTTTTTTGAGGGGGAAATTTGAGACCTTCTCCATAGACACTGTACAAAAGTCATTCATTTGGGGGGGGTGGGGTCTGAAGGGGCAAGGTTCTGTTGTGGGGGCTTGCGCCCCCCGCCCCCCCCCCCCGCTGGTACGCCTTGCAGCCATATTTTTTTGTTTTCATCAGCATTTCTTTTTGATGAGGTTTTATTGATTGGGTATGAACCCTCTACGAACGCTTCGAATGCTACATTCAAAACCCTTACCTATGTTAAGATTATTACTTTTATATACCATTACTACACATACTCGGGTAATTATCATTATTTATGAGCCACATTGGAATTTTCCAATGTTATCTTTCCAAGAATAGGCAATAATCCATCCTGGGGGGATCCCCCAATAGAAATGATGAGGGGATGGTCCTACGATCATCCCCGCAATGTTGATGCCCGTTCATGTGTTTTTTGACCCAAAATAATCTCATATTTTTTTACCATATTTAAAAATGTTCAAATTTTCTCTTTCTGTGTCCTTCACGTCACAGTTTGTTCTAATTACAATTACATTCAACGAGTTTAGCTTCGAATGGCAAAATTTTTAGGGCTTTCTGCGCAATGTGCCAGTAGTGGATCTTCAGCAACCCCTGTCTCATTCATAATTTTCAAACAACCAACCCCATCTCCCTCCCATGTCAAAAAGAAAGTTATGCCACTGTTTGCAAGAGAAAAATGTATCTTTGAAGTACTTTTTGCAAGGCTGCCGCGCTCTTTCGCGCGGGAGGGGGACACCCCCCTCCCGCTCACCTCACCCCAGAGTCATCAACACCAATCGTTTTTTCTTCTAAACAACTTTTCTAACTTCTTCTGAATTTCACATGATTGCAATTACACATAGCCATTATAATAGCCCCCACCCCAACCATTGTTTTAAGAAAATTGCAAAAGTTTTTACCAAAATTGAGATATCCATGCATATGTATGCTTACCTAATCGTCAATTTCCTTTCTACCTTTAATGCAGGGCCACACCGCTGCTATTTGTCCTCTGTTTTTTTTTTTGTCTGAAGGTATAAGGGGGGATAAAAAAATTTTAAGACCCTTAGGGGGGATCCAAAAAATTTTTCGACCTAAAAGGGGGTAAATCAAAAAAATGTTGATGTCCGAAGCTCCAACTTTTCCAACCCCAGTCAGTTTCAGTTTCATTGTGCGCTCCTTTGGAGCCGGTCACTGCAAACTATTGTTGAACCCCTGGTTGTAAAATAGGTTCCGAGAACAGGGGATGGGTGAACATAAACTGGGGTTAAAAAATATGTCACGAAACAGGGGACCTGGGTTAACAAAAACGTGTGTGTTGTGTTTGTGTTGTGTTACGATGCTGCCACACGCGCTGCCACCGCGCATCAGTATTAGACTACGGTTGGCTACCATGACCCCCTCCGTGCATCCCCTCGGGGATTTTTGGAGACAACCAATTTTGTGAAGCTTATACCATATACCATAAGCAATTGAATTCAGGTGTCTGCAAAAATCCCACCCTGGGTTAAACGCTGAGGGCCGCTTTTCAAAATGGCTGCCAAAATGCAACTATCACCCTTTGGGAGTTTAGGAGAGAGAGTTGCACAACTGCATAGCACCAACACATGAACATCACGGACACTTGATTTTGATGCCAATAGATTAGCTATGGTCTCCTCTTTCCATTGATACCAAAATGAGTACCAACATGCCTGGCATTACGTCACAATGACGTCATAAAGTCGCAGGTTTAGCACATTGTCAATTTCCATAGATCACACCATAGGGGAAAATTCAATTTTTCGCAAAAAAATGTTAGGAATATCCAATTTCATGCGGTCGGTTTTGGCTCTACTCATGGGAAAATTGACCAGTTTTATAAATTGAGAGCCATTTTGTGCCTATATAAGCTTTGAGTCGCTAAAATTGACGGAAATATTCAATTTTCCACGCCATATTCAGTACACGTATTTTCATACTTTCATCAACAATTGACGTCATAGTGACGTCATTAAGGGGTGTGGCACTTAATTTGATACAATGGAAAGAAGAAAGAAACCTTTAAGCACCCTGTGGGTACCAAAATTTACAGGGAATCGGATATTCAGTAAAGAAAATAATGGGGGGGGAGTTGGTTACAAAAATGGCTAAGGTAGACGAGGGATAAGCCAATATTGGCACTTTTTTTGAAGGGCGACCCCAAATTTTTTCAAAAATTTGGAGATTTTTACACGGTTGCTGGTAACTGGCTAGTAACCTATACCTGTGACTGATTAAGCTCGAAAATGCTATGTGTCACAAACGAAGGCAATTTGTACTAAAACATTATTCTCGGGATCCCGATAATAATCAAACGGCTGCTGGAAACGGGCCTTCCAATGTGAAATGCCGGGGAAATAGCGCCATTGTACGATGTCTACGCTCATCCATTAGTGTTTTAATAGTTCGGGCAAGTCAAATTAGAGGTTTATTTTTCGAGGTGGCACTATTTCTTCATGGCCGGACATAAAC
>JAMKCH010082080.1:0-11251 GCA_023653785.1 Ophioderma brevispina
ATTCTTTTTTGGGTGTGGCCTTTTGCAATAAACCGTTTTTTCGCCACAGGTAGACAGAAAAAATGACCCGGGAGCATGACCATATCCTGAGCCTTTAACACCGTAGAATCTATAACATGCTTTGGGCAGTATATAGAGTGCTATTAAGAGGGATGCCAAATAAATCCGACCTTCCCCCCTGACTGATCTCCAGATATTGTGTTCACAAAATGTCAATGATGAAAATCAAGGAAAATAGGTCAAATATGCTAATTGACCAAATTAGGTACTTGAATGCATATATTTGTTTGAAATCGAAGTCAGTTTGAGAATGCCCAAATCAAGCAGGATCGTGTCCGGCCCCCGTATTAGGCGTTGGATTTTGTCCTTATACTTTGATGACCAGCTGTCATAAAAAAATGTTTGTTTGCCGTAATCCTCGCTTTTACGTGTTAGAACCAATGACAACATCTAAAACTAGGATTTCTTGGCCGCCCCTCCCATGAGGAAATACGAATTTTAAAAGGCCCCATCTATTAGTGAAATTTTATGTATTATTTTATTTTAAAATATTATTTTCGTATTTATTATTCCACGCATATTTTTAAAATATCAGCCCACAAACATTATCATAGGTTTAATGTTAGAAAACAAGTACATAAAAATTGAATTTGCGAAGAGAAAACAAAATATACAACAGATGGAGAATTAAAATAGTAATTGTTGATATCGGATATAAATGAAAACTTCCAATATAACAATTTTAAAGATGGCGCGCCCCTGTCGGTTACCCCGTCGATAATAACTTCCGTAGGAGTGTGGTAAAAACGACAAGGGGATCAAAGAGGGTCGGTATTTTTAAACCTGTCAGACTAAGATTTTCAATAGTGTCAATATGTACATACGCGTTGTCTATAAAGAGCTTCGCTTCGCGCCGCTTATAAATGCAAACCCGGGGGGTTGGGTGCTACTCCTAACCAGCTCTTGGTTATGATAGTTGGGGACATTTCAAGATGTCTCCCAAATGGAAGATGTTGTGACTCTATGGTGGTATCAAATGAACAGGAGAAGTATAGATAAGATAAATGCAACCCGGGGGTGCTTGCTACTCTAAACGCCTCTTACTTGTGCTCATGTGGGGGACATTTCAAGATTACTATCTCCCAAACGGAAGAAGTTGTGACCCCGAGGGTGGTGTCAAAAGAAAAGAGTGAGAGGTTATAGAGATAAACATAGAATGCAAACCCGGGGGTGCTACTCCTAACCATCTCTTGGTTAGATTATGTTGGGGACATTTCAAATTAATATCTCCCAAATGGAAGATGTTGTGACCTCTATGGTGGTAATCAAGGAAAACAGTGAAGAAGTATAGAATACTATAAATTCAAACCCGGGGGCACTCCTAAACTCCTCTTACTTGTGCTCATGCGGGGCATTTCCAAGAATTAATATCTCCACACGGAAAATGTTGTTAACCCCGAGGGTGGTGTCAGATGAAAGAGGTGAGAAGGTATAGAATACCTATCAAAATTGCAAACCTGGGGTGCTACTCCCTAAACGTCTTAGTTTATGCTCTTGTTGAGGACTTCTCATGATTATATCTCCACAATGGAACATGTTGTGACCCCTAGGGTGGTGTCAAATGGAAATAGTGGAAGTAAAACTAGTTAAGAATTGGAGTTATCTGCTTGAACAACTTTTTGGACAACCCTGGACCTCGCACAGTTGCACTTGGCTGGCCGTGCTGCTTTTTGTCTACAGTTAGCGTGACGAAAGAGACGAGACTGTGGTTTGCGAACCACCTTGTTAAAAGAAAGTTTGGAAATCCCTCAATGCACTTGATGCTATTTGACAAAAAACAATTTGGTGATGAGATAGTTTGAAAAGGGACCGGGTTATGTCATTTTGGCACAAAAAAAAAACAATCTGTGCAAACAGATTATTTCCCTAGAAGGTCGACTGTTCCAAACCTGCACGACAAGAAAACAGATAAGTGCCTGTCAATATGGATGGAAGATTTCAGAAAGTACCTGTAAGAACTTGTTTCATGGCCGCATGGCAAATAAAACTTGAGGTAGAAATAATGATAGCTTAAGGATCACCAGTCCGAGACCAGCTCATTAAACACAGTTCGGAAATCCGAATCTTTGTTGGCACCATATTGTGTTTAAAAAAATGCACCATTGCAATAAGAGGTGGCCAAAATTTTAGAGTTTTTGTCACTAGTGCCCGCAAAACACCAAACAAATTATTGATGTGTATGATAATACAGCACAAAAAATTATGGTAGTATTTAGTGCAAAGGTGGGGTACTTGTTGGGTGGGGTTGGGGGGGTGATCATTTTTTTTTAGGGTCAATTGTCACATCTCAATTGGCCCAGGGAAACCTAGAGCAGGACAATGATCCATAACTAATATACCTTATTGGGAAAGAGGGTTTTGTTCAGTGAAGATCAAATTAAACGAGGCTTAATTCGGAAAGAAAAGGACAAAATATTTTCCTTGCATAAGTCAGCACTGATTTACAACCATCTATATTGAAATTCTTTGTGTCAGCAAAATTACCAATGGGTATTTTAACTGTCATGGCTGGTACAGCAGGTCAATCAACTTTCAAGACAGAGACGGGTGCCCAGACCACACACTCTGAACATGTATTCACTATCTAACTATTATATAGCATCACGTAAGCTGCATATTTTGAATAAAGCATCCATTATATTTAAAGTGTGAATTATCTTTGGGATTTTAAATGAGAATAGCAATGGGTCAAACCTTAGTACAAAATTGCAATCAGAGTATAATTTAAAGGTGCTTGTTCCGATTCATGTGTATTGTATTCTCTACTTTATATGAGAGCCTGGCAATTGCCTTGCCACATACGACCCCTGTCAAGACCTTTGGAAACAACTTGCGGTTTTTTTGATGATGGTAGACGCAATAAGGCATTTGGCAAAGCCCTATTCAATACTGTGCTAATATGATGTTAACCACTAAAACAGTGGTTTGTGTGTCGCCTGACCTAAGGCAGGAAGACACAATAGGGATCACTTTGTCCACTGTAGTTGTTGATGTTCTGTGGAGGTCTGTTGTTTGATGTCTGTTTTGTTGAAAAAGGGTTAATGTAGAGTAAGATAGCACATGACCCCAAAAAAAATTGCCAACAGGTTTTTGGCATTTTCTGTAATTAGGTCAGCTTAACCGTATATCAAAGTTCAACAAATCGAGTCCAGAAAGTGTTCAAACTATGACATAAACCAAATGGCCCCATTTAAAAAAACATAATCCTCACATCTCTGGCATAAATGAGCTAAAAGGACAAACAAGATGTCATTTCCTACAATATTCGAGCTACAAATCCCATTACAAAGGGTTTTAATTAAGTTGAATTTATTGACCTCTACTCCAATATTGCCGTCATCCGCCATGTTGGAAAAGTAAAAATTCCTGTCATCTAGGTACCGGGTGGGTCCAAAACGTCAAACAAATTTATTTCCATTATTCTAGCTACGCATAACAAATCCTTCAACGGGGTTTATTAAGTTGAATATCATCTTGACCTCTAAATCCAATATGGCGCCATCCGCTTTGGAAAAGTACAATTCTTGTATTCTATGGTAGCAGGGTGGGCCCAAAACGACAAACAAGATGTTATTTCCTATTAATTCTAGCATACAATCCTTAAAAATGGGTTTGAGCCTTATCATCTGACCTTAAACTTTAATGCAATAACTGGCCGCCATCCGCCATGTTGGAAAGTACAATTCTTGTATCTCTGGTACCGGGTGGCCCAAAACGAAAACAAAATGTCATTTCCTATTATTCTAGCATAAAATCTATTAAAAGGGGGTTTGTTGTTTAGAAGTGAGGAGATATCATCTGACCTCTAAATCCCATATGGCCTACCTCCACATGTTAAAAGTAAAATTATTTTATTTTTTTTTAAATTTTGCATTGTTTGGACATTTATGGTGTTTTATTAATTGGCGATGAAATACATTAAGATGGTTGTTGTGAAGTTTTGAGAGCACATTGACGTCTTCAAAATGAGCCCACTGTCCGCCATTTAAAAAGTGAAAACACAAAATCCTAGGCTGTTGGCATCAGGACAGATTACAAAGGCAATTGAGGTGTAATTTTCTATTCTGGCCGATTACAAATTTATTCAAATTAAAAGGATTTTATTAACATAGAATGATCATAACAAAATAACATTAAAATCATATTAATTTTATCAGCTATAATCTATCACAATATGACATTATGTTGTTACAGTGTAATTGTGAAATTTTTGTAAGTAACAAAGTAACAATTTCACATTATTACCTCATCACCAAACAATTTTGCATCGTCGATGAGATCGACGGCACTATTAACTATTACAATTTAGTCTTCAAATTCATCATCATCTGAGATTGGTTCTGGGTCCCTGTTCTCGTGTGAATGTCCACAAGCTGTCAGTGGTGAAAACTTTTTAGAAAGGTACCCTGTAGTGTACTGATTCCGAAGGACTGATCATTGAACGGGGACCACCATTGGGTTGAAGCCTTCATCTTCTATAGATAAGATTTATTGTAATAATAATAATAATAAACAAACCGTTTTTATCTAGCGCTTAATCCAAACAGGCTCAAAGCGCGGTTGCCATTATTATTACGCTGCTATCAAGAAACTCGTCACAAATCATTTGGATTCATTTATGTGGCTGCTCAAAGACATGCTTACAAGCCAGCCTATCAGCCAGTTAGGTGTTAAAATTCCCCATAGCAGCTACCCAGATTTCGCTTGCTTGGGTGGACGGGGCAATTGAGACTAAGTGACTTGCCCAGGGACACAAACACCTTGACCATAGTGGGGCTCAAACTCGGACGATTTCACGGTCTATTGATAACGAGTCCTGCACTTTCCGCTAGACCACACGCACTCCGCTTAAAGTGGTTTGGTATGGTAGTTAAAAAATTACTCTGGAAACAAACTCGTAATACAGGGTTACCATGCATGAATTTGAGGAAAACAGATTTCTTGCAGCCCCAAATATTCTTGAAGTAGTATGCATTGGGATAGAACAGATAGGAGCAAATGCATCACTGAATTCAGCGCTTCAGAAGCTTGATATCATTTTACACAATGTTTTTCTTGTGTTGTCAGACCAAGAGTAAAGGTCATAACAACCCCTCTTCTGCATATTGGAGCAGTAGTATCAACAGATCTGTGTCTTCTCCAATTTGGATTGTTGACCTTACATTATGCCATGGGTGAAATGTGAGGACATTTTACTAGGTATACCTCCTTATAAGCGATCCTAGTTTCGCGACGTTCATGTGTGCTGGCTTTTGTGTTGGTTCACCAGTGGATCCATCAAAAAACAAAGCTGCTTGCAATGTGTCAAATGTTGAAAGGTGCATAATAATCATCAGTATTGCAACTATATACTATAAGTGTTTCCCTCTGTGCATTTCAAGCGATGTAAAAGAGAAACCTCCATCAACAAAATAGTGATCAGTCTTTTGCAATATGTCTCAGGGGCAGCAGCTCTGACGAGGAACATGTCTAAAAAGCCATCAGAAATTGTGCTTTAAAACATGCTTGGCCTCAAACAGCGGATGGCGGATAGGGTGAAGTTCATGCCAAAAACACCTTAATCTAATGACCAGTCTCCAGATTGTGATACCAAAACAGGAATCTTTGAAATAACAGAGCTTGGGCATCCGTTTACCTTGCCCAGCCCAATCAGAAGCAAGGGTCTTGACTTTAGTTTCCATTTTGTAGCTATATTAAGATAAAAGTAGTTTGTCCTTCCATTTTCTTGACTGTATCTTTGCCTACTTTGGAACGGATCTTGTACATTGACATTCCTACACCAGCATTTATGCTGTGAAAATGTTTCTCAAGGCCTTTTCTCATGTGAAGGGAAATGCTGTTCAAATTTGGCTGCAAGACTTCTCAAACCCCAACCAATCAAACAGTGAGCTGGCTCACCGTCTAAAACATAGTTAGCTGCTGCTTCATATGCCAAGAAGAAGAAAAATGGTGCATGGTGCAAATGCAACAAAGATACTGCAACGTATAATCTATGCAGAAGGAGAAGTGCAGATGGGATATATAGCCAAAATGGAGTTGGCACATGGAATAATTTAAGTCAAAAAACAAAAATACTTAATGGGGAAGACACGATCTATTAATACTTCTCCATTGTGCAGATGAGGGCTGTAATGACCTTTACTTTGGTTCTGACAGAGAAAAGGAAGGAGGAAATATTGTGTTATTAATATACAGCCTTTTGACGAACTTTATCAGTGAAATATTCGCTCTAATCTGCTGTTTGCCTGGCATTTTAAGGTGGCGTGCGATACTACTTCCGGATATATTGGGGCTGGCGTAAGAAGGGTATTTCTCAAGTAATTCATGGCCACCCTGTGTTATGAACTTCTTCGAGAGTTTTTGTAACTCCCAATAATATCTGATGATAGGAAAGTGAAAGCTGCTTAAAATGCAATGGTGTCCCTGCTCATGGTCACAAATCAGAGGTCTTTTTTTTTTGGTAAATGTTACCAGGGCATTAACAGCATCAGAGGAAACTATGTCTGGTGGTAGAAGAAACCACTGATGGTTGGCGCCGAGATAGTGAATAACCTCCCTTTTAAAGCCGGCAGATGATAGTAGCAGAATGAACTCAGGAAAGGGCATACCAGAAGTGGGCAGTTGGAAGCAATAAATGATCTCTGATGGCTGACCGTTGTTGTTAGATGGTCGGCCCAGAACAGGATACTAGGATAGTACAAGGGAAATGATTTCCCCTCAAGTGAACAAGTCCTGCCACCAGCGTTTCCACCGGAAATGATCAGATTTCAATGTTCTTCAGGATTGCATCATAACCTGGAAAGAATGAAGCACCACACACAGCTTGTGGACATTATGTCCAAACAAGAACCAAGATCCAGTCTCAATGATTGATAAACTTGAAGACTAAATAGGAATGTGGGTCGGATTAGTCTGTTGTAAACAAGTGTCCTTTGCCCCTTGTTGGTGATGATGTGAAATAATGTGAAATCATAACATTGAAATCATAATAATTAAAAAATACACAATTATACTGTAACACACCTAATTTGAAATGAAGAAATATTTTAGCTGATAAAAAATCAACATGCTAAAATTTGGGAAAAATAGCCCATTAAAAAATATCATTTTTTATTTCTAATAGATTTGTAATGCCGGGAGTAATAGAAAATGACACCTAATTTATTGTATATCTGTTTGATGCTATATAGGAGGAGTTACTCGGTCCTTATTTTCAAAAAATGGTGGGACAGTGGCCATTTTGAAGATGTCAAGATGCTCTCAAAACTTTAAACAAACACATTCTAATGTGTTTTTTTCTGAATTACTCAATATAAAAAATAAAACCTATTTGCCATTTGGCCAATTTGGTGTATAGATAAAATATTCAGACTTTTCAACATGGCGGATGGCCGCCATATGGGAATTTAGCGGCCATCATTGGCATGATGAATATCTCATTACATATAAAGAAAAACTCATCTTTTCAATGGATTATTTGTTATGCTAGAAGAGTAGGAAAATGTTATCTGTTTGTCATTGGCCCATCCGGCACCCAGAGATACAATTAATTTGTACTCTTTCAACATTGGCGGATGCGGCCATAATTGGATTTTGAGGGTTAAGGTGATATCTCATCTTCATAAAAACCCATTTAATGCGATTTTTTATGCTAATTAGTAGGAAATGCATCTGTTTGCCCTTTTAGCTCAATTTCTTGCCAGAGATCGAAGGATTTCTGTTTTTCAAAAGGGGGATGGCGGCCATTTTGGTTATGTCATAGTTGGGAACGCTTTTCTGGGACTGTATCTTTGCCTACTTTGAACAGATCTTGTACATTGACATCCTCACCAGCATTTATGCCTGTGAAAATGTTTCTCAAGGCCTTTTCTCATGTGAAGGGAGAATGCTGTTCAAACTTGGCTGCAAGACTTCTCAAACCCCAACCAATCAACAGTGAGCTGTCTCTACCGTCTACAACATATTTAGCTGCTGCTTCATATGCAAGAAGAAGAACTAATTGGTGCATGGTGCCAAATGCAACAAAGATACTACCACGTAATCTATGCAGAAGGAGATGCAGATGTTGATATATAGCAAAATGGCAGTCGCCATGGCATAATTTAAGTCAAAAAAACAAAAATCCTAATTGGGGAAGACACAGATCTATTAATACTTCTCCATTGTGCAGATGAGGGCTGTAATGCCCTTTACTTTTGGTCTGACAGAGACAAGGAGAAAATATATGTGTATAATATAAAGCTTTTGAAGCACTTATTCAGTGATAATATTCGCTCTAATCTGCTGTTTGCCCATGCATTTTAAGGTTGCGATACTACTTCAGGAATATTTGGGGCTGGCAAGAAGTGTATTTTCTTCAAAGTAATTCATGGCCACCCTGTGTTATGAACTTCTTCGAGAGTATTTTGTACTCCCAATAATATCTGAATCGATAGAAAGTGAAAGCTGCATTACAATGCAATGGTGTCCCTGCTCAATGGTCACAAATCAGAGTCTTTTTTTGGTAAATGTATACCAGGGCATTAACAGCAGAAACTAATGTCTGGTAGAAAACCACTGATGGGTTGGCGCCGAGATAGTGATTAACCTCCTTTTTTTAAGCCGGCCAGATGATTAGTAGCAGGAATGCACTCAGAAAGGGCATACCAGAAGTGGGCAGTTGAAGCAATAAATGATCTCTGATGGCTGACCATGTTAGATGGTCGGCCATAACTGGATAGTACAAAGGGGAAATGATTTCCATTCATGAACAAGTCCTGCACCAGAGTTTCCACCGGAAATGATCCGATTCAATTGTTCTTCAGGATGCATCATAACCTGTAGAAAGAATGGAATGCACCACACACAGCTTGTGGACATTCATGTCAAAACAAGAACCAAGATCCAGTCTCAATGATGATAAACTTGAAGACTAAATAGTAATAGTGTGGTCGATTTCGTCTGTTGTAAACAAGTGTCTTTGCCACATGTTGGTGATGATGTGAATAATGTGAAACTACTTTATGCTATACTTGAAGAATTACACAATTATACTGTAAACACCATAATTTGAAATGAAGATATATTTATAGCTGATAAAAAATCAACATGGCTACAAATTTTGGACAAATAGCCCATTAAAAATATCATTTTTTATTCTAATAGATTTGTAATGCCGGATTTAATAGAAAATGACACCTAATTTCATTGTAATCTGTCTGATGCTATATAAGAGGATTTACTCTTTCCTTATTTTCAAAATGGTGGACAGTGGCCATTTTGAAGATGTCAAGATGCTCTCAACTTTAAAAACAACCTCTTTAATGTGTTTCTATTATAATATTTGCAAACAATTCTGAAATTTTTAAAATTTGCCATTTTTGCCCATCTACTGGTTCATAATTAAATAATTTTCATACGTTTCAACATTGGCGATGGCAGCCATATTGGATTTAGAGCCATTATGAATCTCAACTTATAAACTCAATTTAATGGCTTTGTTATGCTAGAATTAGTAGTAAATTTTAGCCTTGTTTGTCATTTTGGCCCCATCCGGCACCAGAGATACAATAATTTGTACTTTTCAATCATGGCGGATGCGGCCATATTGGATTTTGAGGTAAAGATGATCTCTCATGCTTCATAAAACTCCATTTTAATGATTTTTATGCTAGAATTCGTAGGAATTGACATCTTGTTTTGCCCTTTTTAAGCTCTTTATTGCCAGGGGGAAGATAGTCGTGGAGGATTTATGTTTTTTCACATGGCGGATGCGGCCATATTGGATTTATGTCCATAGTTTGAACGCTTTCTGGGACTTTGATTTTGCGCACTTTTGATATATTTTCAACTGACCTTAGCTACTAGAAAATGCCAAGAAACCTTCATGTTGCAATTTTTTTTGGGGGTTATGTGGGTATCAATGTCCTATTTTGATCCCTACTATAACTCTGCCTGTCATAAAAATCCAACCTCTTTGATGGATTTAAACAAACTTGGGTCAATCAGGTACAACATGCATCCCCCATTTTGAGAGGTCAAAGGTCAAATTTTTCTTTTTTTAAAGTTAAATTTTGAAAACCTCTTAAATCGGCTAAAATTGTAAAATTGACCATCTTTGAAATTCGAAGTTCAATTGGAACCAAACTTGAGTCAACAGAAGCACATTTTATCCCTCATTTGTTGATGAGGTCAAAGGTCACATACCATTATAGGTCAAAGGTTTATGTGAGGTCAAGTTGTAAAATGCTGAAATGTAAATTGAACCTCATTTGAAAAGTTGAAGTTCAATTGGAACTCAAACTTGGGTTTATGAGTTTACAGTTGGCCGGCCCTCTCATTTGTTCTTTTTTATGAGTTCCAAGGGTCACATATCCAAGGGCCAGGTGATGTTTTAGGCCTAGTCATCATTCCAAACCGCGACGGCAGGCAAAACAAGCGGTCTCAGACCTATGTATTTTTTTGTTGATATCTTGGGAAAAATGGATTGGGCCCAAATTTTCGGACCGACAATGAGAAAAATACAGCCTGTCCTCTGATATCAAAATCGATACTACTTGGTAATTCAGGGGGTCACAAAGATGATCGGAACACGCACCATTAAATACTGTTTATTATTTACAGGGGTAACTGGGGAGTATTTCCAGATTGACACAGCAACCATTACACAACCCTTATTGCTAGATGTAAAATTACATGACTCCCACCTCATAAATCTTAAGACCATCACATTTAGTTCGTGGAGATGTGCATGAGATGTCCCAGCAACGACAAAAATGCCGATAAAATATTTTTGTTCACACAAAACATCTTAACATTATTTGAGATCCTTTTATGATCTGAATACGCCATGGGATCAAGAGATAAGATGCTTGCATAGAAAGACATTGGTTTACGCGAATCGGGGAAGTACTGATTTCTGTTGCTTTGCGCATTATTATTGTCTAATTATCAACCTTTTACATACTCTGGGGGATGTCAATTGCAAAAAGATTGCACATTTGATTGAAATGAATAAAATTTCATCACAATTTCTTTCCTAAATATCAGTGACCAGTAGATATACATCATGCCATCATTGACTCGAGCCAAATAATAGCACTGTTGATATCCAGTAAATAATCCGCTCGGTATGCAGAGGATTAAAGCAGACACAAAACTTAACTTACAATAACCTTGCCGCGTAACCCCATTTCTTTCATGTTTTAACAAG
>JAMKCH010082081.1:0-55059 GCA_023653785.1 Ophioderma brevispina
GCACATACGATAGCAACGGTCTTTAAGCTGATGACCCCATGCTTTTCAAGTTTGATATAAAATTGGATCGATTAAGCCCAAATTAATTGGTCGAGCTATGAGTTGCAAAAATGTTGGGCGGGACGCAGTCGAGCCCAATATTTTAAACTCATAGCGAGACCGATTTAATATTGGGCGTAAATCATCCAATTTTATCATTATCATGTTTTGGATCCGATATTTTCACACACTTGGACTCCTGAAAACAAGATAATGATAAATGCTGGCCGTAATGTCAGCATCATTGGCTGAGAAGTGAAGTTTACAAGGAAAATAATATTTTACAAAAATGTAAACACCCAAATTGTTTCCAAATTTGTGGAAGTGATTTCAGTAAGGTTCCATTTCATTATGTCATGTCTGAATATTTTCATGCCATTGTGTCCCTTTAAGTATTCGTGGTTCGAATACCTACAGATCACAGAATTTTTTTGGCAAATTGTTGACTTTTTGACATTTTCACAGATAGACAAGGAAGCCCCCTTCGGTCTGCATCTCAATATTGTAGTTTGGTAAGCTTTGGAATATTTTTGTGCACAAAAGATTTTAACAAAAAGAACGGATGTAATACGTCTCCGCTGTAGTCTTTTAACACTCAGTCCTTCGTACATCCTGCATTTATGTCTAGCCTTGATTCTCACTCCTTCACAATGAATGAATGAATGAATGAATACTATGACCTTGATATCACCTTATCTTATATGCATTGTCTTACTATATAAGGCTATTACTGTTGCGTGTAGATAAGTTTAAGGTGGCTTAAAGGGACAGGCAACCATTTAATAATAATAATAATAATGGGAGAACCGCAATTACATCAGATCATTGCGCTCACAACGTTAAAAAGCAAACATAATTATAAACGAATGAGACAAACTTTATTCAGAGCAAAAATAAATTGGCTAAAAACATGATAAAAGTGCCAGATAATATTTACAGATGGCACAATGTCGAAGTGAAAACGACTTAGGAACAACATATCTATTATAAGGCAAGATAGTGGTCAGCACTATGACAATGTAGTGAAAGCAACTTCCCATAGGCCACCCATACTTAAAACTGACACAGGTCAGAAATATGGGGATACACAAGAGCCACCCCTGTGAGGATCTGTGAAAGTACCTACGATGGTATCAATAATTGTGTCATGATCATCCCGGGGCTCTTGTGCCTCTACCAAGAAGATGAAACAAACCTAGGCAGATGTGAGCTGTGAAAAACAAGAGCAAGTAAAAGATGGAAAAGAGTCACAGTGCGGGATGATGCAACAAAGGTAAAATGCAAATGCAAGCAGTCAATCCTGATGAGATTCAGCAAACAGGTGGGTTTTTAGCTATTTCTTGAAGACCTCAATGGCTGAAACCTGGTTTGACATTTGTTGGTGTCAAAAACTACGCCTAGGTTACGCACGATGGAGGATGCTCAGCTGAAAAGTTGTTGTCATCAAGTTGAAGGGTTAAGCCAGGTGTGGCAGGAGATATAGTCCTCCGGGCTCACAGTCCGGAAACAATGGTGAACAATAGGCCAATCGATTCAGTTGACTCTTCACGCAACATAGTTTCACGCCTTATTGCGTTGTCGTCTATGGAGCCCGGACTATGATACCTGCCGAACTATGATTACTTTCACACCGTGAGGAAAAGAGAAAAATTTTCCAGGAAATTTTCCGGTACAGCTGCATCAGCAAGTCATTGCAAAAACTCTTTTTCAGATTTGTCCTGCAAGTCTTAGGGATGAGCAGCAATTTATTGATCTAAAACATTGAAAAAAATCATCAAAATTCGTATTTTGTATTTTTGTTACTGGCATGGATGTGCTAACATAACTTGTAAGTAATTCTGTAATTTATATACGTGCGTATTAAAATTCCGACTTGGGTTAAAAAAAAACCTTTCCCTGTGAATATCCCAAGCTTATGAGCGTAATATTGTGAACCATGACCTGTAAAGTTTGACCTGAAACACAAACATTATTGATCTTTGTTTATTAGGCCTATGTATATGGTGTAAACCACACTCAGACTAGATTTTGAGACGGCATCGCTGCATGTCTAGTTGCGGGTGACGGCATACTAAATTTCTTCAAATACTTCATTTTTTCACTAGTTAGTGTTTATATGGAATTGTACATACTTATATTTGATTTATGAGCTAAAATATGCATTTCCGCATTTTTTATTCTCTTGTATTATCACTGATTATCCCTTTAACCTATTATCTTCTGACTTGTATTCATAATACATAGGAACTTAAGAAGTGCCACCGAGCACCAAGCGGAGTTGTAAAATGCTTGCTCCTTGATCCAAATATTATTTTCCCCTTTCAGCGTGTCAAATTATTGTTCTGGCAAAATTATAGAGAGCCAAAGGCCTAAAATTCGTTGAAGCATGGGATTTGTTGGGAACGTCCAAATGCGAGAGGAAGGGTCCAAGGAGGACACGGAAGCCGAGGAGACACGATAGTGAAGTGGTATAAGAACTTTCGACGAATAATTTGCAGATCACGGGTTAAGACTCCCACAGGGGCATCGTTTTGTGTCATTGTACAACTTTTGGCGTACGTTTCGTCAGGCGTATTTAAATTTAGGACATGAAATTGCATGGACACTGATAGTGTTCATGACGATCCCGCTCATGAACGGTTCTAAAAGTCCTTTTAGTATCCCTAAAGTAAGTTTCATCTGTGAAATTTTTTTAAAGAAGCTGATTTCAACTGATTTTGGTAGGTATGGGTGTCAACATTTACCAAAAAAAAGTGAGTTATCGTAGGGGGTGGGGAAAGTAGTTTTTCGGCAGTCAAAGGTCAATAACAGGGGTCAAATTTTGAAATTGATCCAATCATGTTGAAAAGTGTACCAAGTTAATAGTTTAATCATAAGGATTCCAAAAAGGTATAGTTTGTACTATCTGCGGCCGAAAGTTTTGGAGTTATAGGCTAAAAACAGCAAAAATCAATAAAAAGGATCATTTTCAGTTGTACAGGAGTCAAATTTAAAAATTACTCCGATTTGGACAAAAAATGGTGCAAATTATAGATGGAGCTCATAGAATAAAAATAAGGAATAGTTTTGAGTGTCTTAAATGCTTACTTACCGAAGTAGGGGGAAACAAGGTCAAGCCCCATTGAATGCAATGGATGTTGACCTTTGGTGCCCCCTACATTGGGAACTATGCCCAAATTTGATGAATTTTTGGCCCCCAAATCGCTGCTTTTTAGCCCTATGCCCCTTAGGCGCCACTACTGGGAGTGTTACAAAACTCGGACATATTTACTCTGCCTAAATTCAGATCAGTTTGTTACCAACCTAGTCCACTGCTGTACATGACTAAATTGTATAACGATCACAGCTGCTAATGAATTTTCTGTTTGTATTTTCTACATGCATTGTAATCCAAACCTTATTATTAACCGGAAAACAACGTACGTCTTGGTTCAGAATGGAACAATGGAACCAAATGAAATCTGGACAGCTGTTCATACCTTTAAGATGCCGTCCCAGGATGCCGTGGACCGAGTGTCCAAATGATCTCTGTGTTCAACAGTCCATTCTTTTTTGAAATGAAGTTTATTAATGGCACGTTTACATCATTGCTTAATAAAGATGCTACCCTCTTAACATTTTACAATGGGGCTTCTTTTTGGTTTCTATTTTTTGTACAGACTACTGGCAAAATACTCTTACAAAAAAGAAAGCAAAAAGAAAAACAATTGTAAAAAAATATGCATTATTGATGGATTTTAAACATCTTTTTAATTCAAAGAGATTGGATAAATTTGCAGATTTTGCGTAATTTAGTCATTTCATTAAGCATTGTTCTTCTTGGAAACACACATAATCAGTTACATGTACGTGGTCATCTTCCATATCAGTAATTCAAACAAATGGAATTGAACTAACCACTGAAAAATAATTCATAAAGAATGTGTTGGGAAGAACATCAGAAAATCTTTAAATATAAGATTTGGAGGACAATTTGACAATATTTAAATGTTCAAACCTAAGTTATTTTAATATTTTGACCCCCTTTTTTCAATATGTCAAAAATGTTTGACCCCTTCCCCCTAAATATCTGCGCCAGTCCAAAGAAAACGACCCCTCCTTAATAAAAGAAAAAAAATCTGACTCGGAACCTCGCGGACTTAACCTTTAAGTTTGATAGTGACGAGTAGCCGGAAACTTCAGTAACGATCTGGTCTGGTTATTACGTCCGGAGACAACTCAGGCCACATGCCCATATCGAGCAGAGGTCATGATTTGTCCTATCGGCCCCTGACGTAAATAAAATCTGGACTGATAACGGTGCCATTTTGTTGGTCGATTTGCTGGAGGAAGCAGACGGTTTTATATGTCCCACAGATATGAATCTCACCTATGCAAAAATGCACTCACTGCGGAAATATGAGGTAGCGCCCACAATATATGTCAATGAGACTAATAATTTCAAGTTACGAAAAATTATGTTGTGAAATTGTTCGTCTTTCCTTATTTTACAATGTGTGGCATTTGTTGCGTAATTAGTGGGCAAATGTAACAAGGGTCTACATGATCTATATGTCACCCAAAAATTGACCTCAAAATTGTATACAGAGCTATCGCCCAAAAGAATTGAAAGAATTTTTTGCTTCAGTATGACCAGAGCGATAATTTCACACCAGTTTAAACAAAATATGTGCATTGGATATATTTTGCCCCAGGATGACCTTGAACCTTATCAGGGCTGTACCTGTTTAACTGAAGCTCGGAACATAGACAAACTATCCTTTTTTAATCCTTACAACGAGAAAATGTATTGGGGTGCATTTAAACACAATTTGACTTCATTTCAAATTTACCCCTGTACTAATTTTACCCCTTTACGATGTTCCCCACATTATGTCCCGGTGGTTGGACCCAAAAGGCTATTTTGCCAAATCGAATGAATATCTTAATAATGCGTGACACTTTTTTCTTAGAATAAATCAATGTTTATGAAAATAAAGAAAATTTTAAAAAAAATTGTGTTCTAAAACGCTATACGGGAACGTACATGCACTTGTTAAATTGGAATTTTGAGCTGGAAAAAGCAAAAATTAGCCGCACAAAGCTGCTTTATATACAAAATTAATATTTGTTTGTTCCGTGTGAAGCTTTTGATGTGATGTGATTTAGAAGCTTTTTGGAAGAAAAAATCAATCAATCCTATCCAGCAATTTGAGTGTATTAACGTGATTTGTTCATTTTGGTCATTTTAGGTTAAAATTTTTGGTTTCATCGATATTTTATGTTGCACAGGAATTAGTAGGGTCAAAATCAGGGCCAGGGGTCCCGTGACCATGGGGAGCAAAGGTTCGTTTGACGATGGATTTTGGTACTTTTATTTGGAGTATTTAAAACAAAATGAACTCCTATGCCCCTCCGAAAAGTGTGGAAATCTCCAGGAGCACACCACCAGCGAACAAACTCGGGAGATGAACGATGTTTCCCTTGTACCACGTTAGCACTCATATCTTCCCTGATCGGCATACGTATGAGTGATGAAACTTCGCCCATTGCACTATGGGATATCGAATTGTTTTAGATCCTGACTCAAACCGTATAGCTCACATTTAAAATCTATTTTGCTATTATAGCTGTGTCGTAAATATTGATAATTAAAAAAAGCTGATTCATAAAAATTTACACTACGCTCACTTGCATTGGTTGGTACGTACAACATAGCAACCAATACCCGCATTGCATCATACACCCGAGCCGAAGCCCCTGGTATACTGTTCTTATTTTCCAATTTAAAAAAATCCATACGGTTCAGATCACTGCAAAATTAAGGGAATCAACTAATAAGACATTGGTTCAGATGTTTGGTACATAAACTATCATCTGAACGTTAATTGTCAAATTTGACGCTGAACTTGGTGTAACATTTCAATAGAAAATGGTTACAACCATAAATGATAGCATGTTAAAAAACTTGATATTTTACTGATTTTTGTTTGAGATGAGGCTATTTCCTTTTGTTTACTTTAAATTCAGTCTTCAATAATTTGTTACGGGTGAATTTTACATCAAATTCATGTTTGACTTCTTAAAAAAGTGGAATTAGATGAGGATTATTATTACGGATGGTTGCCAAATGTAAACTGCAAGTAGGTATTAAGCGAGCATGAACTCCCCTAAAATTAGCGATGTTGTGGAGAAAATCTAGAAACAATTTTGGTTCGTTCGCTGATGGTGTGCTCCAGGAGAGTGGAAAATCCAAAATAGCTGCCGGCGGCCATCTTGGAAATTATAACATTGTGTATCTCTTGAACAAAGTAAGTTAAAACATGGAATAAGTGTCTTTTTTGACTAGTTTGATGATTAGAATTCCATTCCTGAAGTTAGTTTTCATTAGGAGGTCATGTGAAATCCAAGATGGCCGCCACTGGCTATGTTAAATATATACTTTTTTACAAGTCCAAGCCAGTTCACCTTTTCAAGACAGTTAATATAGTGCTTAATAGACCAGAACTCCATTCCTGGTATTGTTTGTTAACCTGGAGGTCACATCACTATGTAGAAATCCAAATGGCTGCCAGCAGCCATCTTGGTAATTACCAATTGTGTATATCTTGGTCAAAGTAACTTACAAACATGGATTTCGTATCTTTTTGAGTAATTAATATATTGATGATCAAGAATCCATTCCTGAAGTAAGTTTTTCATTAGGAGGTCATTTTTACTGTGAAATCAAAGATGGCCGCCATTGGCTATATTTAAAAATTTATAATCCAAACAAGTTTACCTTTGATTGAAGATGGTTAATATATTGTTTCTTAGTGTTTACATGACCAGAAATCCATTCCCAGTATAGAGTGTTAACGTGGATGTCACCATTACTCGTGGATGTCAACATCACTATGTAGAAATCAAAAATGGTCACCGGCAGCCATCTTGGAATTTATCAAATTGTGTATCTCTTGAACAAAGCAACTTACAAACGTGGAATAAGTGTCTTTTTGGATAATTTGATGACCAGGAGTGGAGTCTATTTGAATACATTTAGCATATTCCAAGCCAGTTCAACTGTTATAATCATTATGTATTGTTTTTGAGTACCTGTGCGACCAGAAATTCATTCAGAGTGTAATTTGTTATATGTTACCATCACTACAAACAAATCCAAAATGGCCACTGGCGGCCATCTTGGAAATTGCAAATTTGCAAAATTGCAAATCTCTTGAGTAAAATAACTTCCATAATTTAATATTAAATAAGTATTGTTTTGACTAATTTGTTGATCAGGGGGTTCATACCAACATTGTTATTCATTTTTGGATATATGATGGAAACGTCCCAATTTCTAAAGTAGTTAACCTACAAAGAGGTGCGCACATCACTTCAGATTCAGAAGTGTCCACCGATGAATCTGAGTCACTCTGTTTCGCAGGATGATGATCCTCCATCATCAGAATCGGAGTAATCCCGCTGCTAACAGAATGGGCAGCTAGAGCTAAAGTTGGTGGCAGTGCTAGTTGAGTATCTTTCAGGACGACATTTGCCATCTACCAGTTGCCAGCCATGCTGCAGAGGAGATGGATGTTCCTTTAATTCAAAGTGCCTTGACAAGTTGTTGGTTCAAAACAGGTGGTATGTAAGACTACCATTGTCAGTGGAAGCCGAATAGTACATTTCTTTTTGAGATTTTCCACCTCAAAGCTCGAGCCCGACCTGCACTTTTTTGTCGCCATAGAATGTACTTGAAGAACGAACACTTTCATGTCTGCGAGGACATAAACAGGGGAAATAACTTCTTTTAATCATTCATGCCAAAAGATGAGGGATCATATTGCACAGTTACTGACGGGACAGAGGGCCCAACGTGACTGACGGGACACATTTTGAGATCGGTGAACGATTTTTATTTGGTTATTTATATGAGACCAGTTGGATAGAAGATAGATTGAACTTGGAATGATAAATATTCCTGTTAATATAGAAAATAACCAACTTTTTAATGTTTTTGCGTGACTGATGGGACATTTCAAAACACATACCTGGAAACCTACAGTATCCATTAAGAATATTATAACTGGGTTTAAATTATATCTTGCATTGTTGCAGAGGTAACAAAGCTGCTATTAAATCACAAATAAATATCTTTGGTGATTGTGCACTATAACACATAGACCCTCTCGGGGACTCAGGGTCTGTGGTATAAACGACTGGTAATGAAGACTACAATCTCTCTGAGTCAACCAAATTCACACCCGTGACTGTTGTAAAAGTGCAATCCAAGTAAATATATTAGTTTGATTTTATGTCTTTGAACTTACCATGCAGTGAATCCGAAGACAGAGTCGAGACTGTGGGACAGTCTATATAACACATGGGATCAAGATACTGCAAATTTGGGCTACTCGCACTGGTTCCAGTTCCTTCAACTTCAAATTGTCATAAAAATAAATCAAATTACAGAACATAAAAAGCGAAAGCGATTTCTGACTGCTTAGATAGTCTACTTTACAGGAAGCAATAATTTTGAAACATCAAGTAACATGCAACATTTTCATAGAGTTAGCCTTTTATGGCATGGTAAGAAGGATGTATGACAAGGTGGCACACCCAAAAGCCAGACAACTTCATCAGCGATGCGGAAAAAGCTTTCTAACCAGAGCTGATGTCCTCTCAAGCATGAAAGTCTTGATACTCGTATACACTTTGCCCGGGAACCTGGGTCATATAGGACCCAGATTGAATTTCCAATTAATATTCATGAAAAGCTGTATCGTGACCTTGAAAATCAGAACTCATTTTGGCCTAAAAAGAAAAACGAGTCATTTCAAAGTTTGATTTGATTGTAGTGTTGCCTCTCCTAAATACCCTCACGCCCCCCCTGAGACTTCTAATTTATCTTTAGATTTTTTCGGCAGCGTCTTTTCACATTCGTTTCAAGAATATATAGCTAACCTTTGGCAAAATCTGCCCCCCAAAAAACCACAAAAGAAATGAAACCATATGGGCCTCTCTACAAACTGATCGTGCCAAGTCCAAGATTTGGATCAGTCCTATAGTCACGTGCGCTAGTACTGAGCACAAGGAGTCAGCGCTCGCTGTAGAATTTTCTTAGTGAGAACGTGAAATTTCAGCTGGACCTTCGGACTCAAAACCGTTTCTGTATTTTTCGTGTAAATTTCACATTTTTGAGCCTTTGTAATTGATTTTATAACTCTGAATAATCAGGGAACCTAGTCAACCAACGTTTTTGCCGATATGTGTGAAATTGAGAGCAGGACAGCAGAATACATTATGATACAATTTACTGGCTGTGTGGACACGGCCGTTTATGCAGCATGCATGGGCGGTATAGGCTAAGAGAAATTTCAGTAGCTTCCTCCCAATGCAATTGCTTCCAATGGAGGTTTTTGTAGAGGTACTGAATTGTGATCGTTAGTGGATGAAAATGGCTAAATTGACAGTACTAATCACAAACTTGCATTTTAAGAGTGTTTTTCATTTCTCTAACTATTCACATGACAACCTGTCCAAAAACTTCCAATGGAAGCAATGCATTGTGGGAAGCCTAACTGAGATCTTCTCTGTTAGGCTTTTCGTTGGAATTTGAGCTGTGTGGTGAATTTACGATCTCATAACAGGCCGGGCGGTAAATTCAAATAAACCCTGGCCTTTGTAAGATTTGTAGTTTTGCTACTTCCCATATAACGATAGAGGAGACCCAGCTTTTCACAGAAATCGACATGAAAAGGGCCAGGGAACTTCCGAGAAGAAGGGTAAAAAAATATAAAAATAAAATATGCAAATACAGATTATCAATGTAATTAGCTGTAATTATGCACAAAGCAGCCTATCGATTTTCCCAAGGTATTAATCATAACTCCCAATGTTCCAGGAAAAGTGATATTTATGGCGCAAAACAAAAACACAAGGGCAGGTCCGCTCTAGATTGCATATGCCCATTTAGTCAGTTGACCCATTTTGATGAAGGACTGTTCCTGCAGAAATAGACCAACCTTTGATAACAAGGACGTCGTTATTTTGGACGGGAAACAGAGGTGATACGAGAAAAAGGGGTCAAGGAGGCATTTATGTGAAATTGAACAACCATCCTAAATAAGGGGCGGACTCGTCATAACTTGCAGGGACCTACACGTCGGTGATCACGAAGATTCCAAAAAGACTGCAACAAACTTCCTCGACATTTGTATGTCACAGCACTTAAACTTGTCACAGGCAATGCTGAAAAGCCCAAACAATATTAGGCGTGAACAATGCGTCTTGGGTAAGAGTGGAAACGTTGCCAACTCATTTAAAAATAGTAAGTCCAGCTGATTTGATTTAATTTTCTACCATACTGATTTATACATGGATGAATCAAAAGCTACACAAATGTAAAGGTGACCTCCTAATGAAAAAATACCTTCAGGAATAGACTCTTGATCATCAAATTAGTAAAATAAAGACACTAATTCCATGTTTGTAAGTTACTTTGTTCAAGAGATACACTATTTCTCATTTCCAAGATGGCCACCGGCAGCCATTTTGGATTTTCTATTCTCCTGGAGATTGCCCACCTTTTTGGGAGGGGCATAGGAGCTCATTTTGTTTTAGAAAACGCAAAGTACCAAAATCCATCATCAAACGAACCTTGCTGCTCTCATGGTCACGGGACCCCTGATTTTTTAACCCTAAGCTGAAACGAAAGTTTCTTGAACTCGTGCAACTGTGTTAATGTCTTTTCAGCAGCAATAAAAGATATGTTAAAACCCAAGATAACTAAATCGTGATCATCCTTGGTAGTTATAATTCTATTTTACGTTCACGCGTTTTGGTGGTAAAAACGTGTGACATTACCCTTTTGGTGGTCCAAAAATAATTTTGACCCCATTTTTAGTCGGTGCATAGTTGACTTAGCATTTTTAGTGTGTACCCATATCGTGACTAGACCCCACCGCAGGCCTTTTCTAAGGTCTGCCTTGCATAGTGTCATTGTTTTTTTCTAGTGGAAAAAGTAACATCATTGCTGATATGTGTAACAACCTCCAATGCGATGTCCTATATATGTCTGCAGGAAACTCACAGAGGAATCAAAAACCATCGTCCAACCATACCAGGAATTATGGTCTTAGCCATCGAGAGACCACATAGAGAGTATGGAAGTGCTATATTTGTGAAAACAGGCTCCAATATATATAGAAGCAACATCAATGTCTGCTGACAACACATCGAAGTCCTCGCTATTGAGTTCAGCTCTGTCATAGTTTTATCAGTCTACAAACCTCCATCAATGGACTTCAAGCATCCTCAATTCAGTCCCGGGAATCCTATCAAACCTCACTTCTTTATTGGCGATTTCAACAGCCATAGTACCCAATGAAACTAATAAAGACGGACAAGCTGTCGAAGAATGGATAGACAGCCAACATCTACGTCTCCTTCGCGACCCTGGGCTGCCGCCGTCGTTTTGTCGTGCACGTTGGGGGAGAGGTTGCAACCCTGGTCTAGCTGTTGTTAGGAAAAACATCTCTAACCTGTGTAGCAAGATTGTTCTGGATGCTGTTCCACTGATTCGACATCGACCGGTCCGTGTCCAAGTCAACGCTGCAGTGGGACCAAACGGGGTGGTTTTTGGGCGTCGCTTTGGTTGTGGGAGGGCAGGCTGGCATGGATTCACTGCTGACCTGGACCAGAACGTGAAGAGGTGCTCCAAGGTCCCATGTCTATGACAAATTTGCCCGGCTGGTGAACGGGGCTGCGCGGGGGTTTATGCTCAGAGGCTGTGGGACAGAATGTGTACCGGGCCTTTCCAAGGAGTGTGCTGAAGAATATCAAGAGTATACAACCATGTTTGAAGCTGATCCTTTCTCACCTGCGACATCTGCTGGGGGTGAGGAGGTTTAGGAGAGGATCTCCCAGGAAGAGATTCAGGCCTGGTATGCTTTGGTTGGGTCCACCGGAGTGGCCCATGGTGGCAGGAGGGCATAGTCCGCCATCCAAAGGCTTCGGGGGGATCCGGCAGAACTTCCACAGCGACCGGGCGTTACACCCGGCCAGGTTGCCCACCAACTGCTTTTAAATGGCGGGTGCAGCAGGAGGCCCGAGAGGATCAGGCTTTACCGTAGGAGGTTTGGTGGCGATCCTGGTTTCGCTCGCCCTTTCAACATGGACGGATTGAATCCGGCGTTGCTGGGCTTCAACCAGGAAGAGCAGAAGGCCTTCACAACATCTCGGCTGAGCAGCTGGGAAGCTTCGGCCCAGTGGCAGAGGAATAACTTCTTGAGCTCTACAATTGCTGCCTTGATTTCCACGGGTTCCTAGGAATCTAGTGGAGGGCACCTGTTGTGGGAATCCTGGAGCCTGGGAGGGATCCATCTAATCCCAAGAGCTATGGACCAAAGAGCTATGGACTCCTCAGCCATGCCCGCGGGCTCTTTGGACGTGTCCTGCTCGGCCGTATCGCACCGCACCGGTGATAGACGAACGCCTCATGCCAGAACAGGCAGATTTCTGAGCAGGCGGGTCGGCAACTGGCTGGGTACTCAGCCTGACTCAGCGCATCGAGGATGGTTTCGAGAAGGGTTTGGTGACCAGAGCTGTGTTCGTTGATCTATCAGCAGCTTGCGACGCTGTTAATCACAGATGCCTACTCCATGAGAATTTGGAACTAACCGGGGATGTCGGCTTGACCATGTTGACTGAGCTAATCAAGGGATGTTCTTTGTTCGGCTGGGGGCGAGGAGGGGCCAATGGCGTGGGGTCGGGGATGGACTACCACGGGGGAGCGTGCTTGCGCCTCTCCTGTTCGGCATCTATACCGGCGACCGGCCTGGGAGTGCAGGAGCCTGTCGTTTTATCTATGCAGACAGTCTTGGAATTGGCGCACAGGAAGCAGGACTTAGCGGTTGTGAAGAGAGGCTCTCCAGGGCTTTGGATGGGCTCACTCCTTACTACGAGGAAAACCACCTGCGTGCGGGTCTATCCGGGACGCGGATGTGTGCTACCCGTCTGCGCAGCCGTGGGGCCAGTCGTTGGCTTAAAGTAACCTGGTCTGAAACACCCCTGGAGCACTGTGATAACCCTGTCTACCTAGGAGTTATCTTTGACTGCTCTCTCTCTCTCTCTCTTATAAGAGCCACATCGGGAGGGCAAGGGGTAAAGTATGTTCACGCAGTGACGTCTTGAACAAACTCATTGGCACAAGATGGAGTACTCGCCCACATATCCTAAGATCGACTTGCCCTGTGCAGAGTTTGTGCTTGCCCTGTGTGGGAGGGATCGGCCCATGCCGGGAAACTTGATTCAGTGTTGAATGCCTCCTGCCGGCTTATAACGGGATGTACATCCTGGCAGAAGTTGTTCCACCAGACATCCGTCGTAGTGTAGCGAGCATGCAAGAGCGTAGCTGCCAAGTATCTATTGAGAAGCACCCTAAGCTACCCTATGTCCGGACAGAGACATGTTGCCAACTGCCTTAAATCCAGAGAGAGTTTCTTAAGCAAAGTCCAACCTCTTGAATCAGTCTCTAAGGAGTTTAAGAGAGTCGCATTGGGAAAGAAAGGACTTGCTATCAACCAGGTGCCATCTATTGGTATTGAACGGAGCATCTTACCACCTGGAGCTGACTCCTAATGGGCTGCCAATGGCGATGGCCTCAACCAGACTGAAAAACGTGAACTGGCCGTTCTAAGTTTCCTTGCAGAAGTGAGGATACCTGGAAACGATTCAGGACACTTACTGTGGTTTTGGAACCAGCCCCAAGGACAATGGAAAACATCTCTTGGTCTTACCAAGTTGGAGCAACAGTGCACAGACAAAGACCTTGCCGATTTCAATGAAGCAGCCAGACGGTGTATCCATCTCTGGCGGATCATATTTGTAAGAACCACTTTGTGGACACGATAGCTAAGAAGAAGCGTATTCTACTCCCAAGAGACAAGGAATGGCGAAGAAAAGTCATTGTGAAACTTTACATTAATGCTGTTATAATATCATTTAATACAATGAGAATATTCTTAATAAAGTCTCCAAATGGGCTTTCTTTGAACTCCACCTCATTCAAAATGACCATGGTATATCCATTGAACGTTTAAAGAGGTAAGATAGGTTCATAACCACATCACCGTCTTGTATGTAACTTTTCGCGCGCTGTATTATCCCTAAAGCGTAGGTAGTTGCAGCCCTCTAATGTTAACCATAGCCCGACCATACCCCAATTTAACCCTACTCTAACCCGCGACCCCAAATCTAACCTTAACCAACCCCAACCCTAACTCAAACCTTAACACTAACTGAGGGCTAACCCAACAGATCTCAACAGACTTATTCTTCTAGAGCCATGATGACTGCTGGCGATGACATTATTTATATTGTTGTTTTGCTCGGATCCAAGATGGTAGCCAACATGGCCGTCCCAAAGATCCTAAAAAGTAACAAAGTTGCTAGTAGTTATAGTCATAAAATGAGAAAATTAAATTAAGGATATAGGATTCGACTATCAGAAACTTCATATCTGCTTTTTTTGATTGAGGGAGTATATTTAATATTCATATTTTTTTTTTAAAAATGTTTTAAAACTTAGAAATTGCCTTCTATTGGCCCGAAATTAGCCTGAAAATGTGATTTAAAGTATGAGAACTGGGTGGTTTGACCACATACACCTCAAGCTGGTATGTTTGTTGGTTGACTTACATTTGAAAAGCAAGATGGCGGGTTAAATCCCGAGTTCAAAACATCTTTGAAAGGCAGCTTAGTAGCCGACATCTTGAATTTACGAAATACTACTGAAACAAAAATAGCAGATATGAGTTACTCATGATATTAGACATATTTTAATTGCTCTTATCATTCTTTTGGGTGCTATGTCTAGATATTACGACAAATATATGTTAATTATTAAGAAGTTTAAATTGTTTGAATGTGGCCAGATTGACCGCCATTTTGAATTTTACAAACCAAAATGCCAACCTGCGTGTTATACTGCCAAAACCAATATTCCCATACTTTTAATTTGGGGATCTTTGATCTTATTGTGAGATGCCATATCCAGTTATAAGGTAAAATTTTCTGGGTTAAAAGATTCTTAAGGGGGAGACATGGCGTTACATGAAATTTTAGAATGCCTATCATTACAAACAAGATTAGATATGAGTTATTGTGGTCAAAGACATACATCTCTTAATTATATTAATTAAATTCAAAATAAGGGTATACATCGTTTTTATGTTTGCAGATTCATTGGAGCGGCCATGTTGGCTTTGCCATCTTGGATCCGAAGCAAACTAATAATACAAATGTGAATAGAACAGAAGAGACACAATGGCTCAGGAACAACATTTTGTGTTTCTTGTTGTTGAGATTATGGTTTTTCGTAATGCCGATACTAATTTGAATAAATTTACATTAACAATGGTAGATGGGACAATTTTTTGATTTTTTTAAAACATGAGCTATCTTGTTTCTACGCGTTTTTTTGATATAGAGAAATCGATTAGAAATTTATTCCAGGGGGGGTGCACGAAACCCCCTTCTACCAACTAAATTATTTGAGGGACTGATTAAATTCAAAGAGAGGTTTCACGGTTGACTCAACCAAGTAACTCTCTTTTCTATCTGCAGTTTTAATCTAATACAATGCTATGCAAACAGAGTTGGCAGATAGGCGTTGTTTGGATACTGAATCAAATAGTTTACGAATAAAGCCCTCATATATACTATGCCTTACTACAACTACATGATAACAATCGACAAAATGAACGTTGCCGGTGAATACGACGTTGTTTCGTGGGGTTGGTTATGCTAAAACATAATGCCTCCTGGAGATGCCCAACCACTTTTGGGAGGGACCATAGGAGGCTTCATTTGAGTTTTGTAAATACCCAACGTTACCAAAATCATCATCAACGAACCTTTGCTTCTCCATGGACCCCTGATTTTGACTCAAATAAATGGAAAGATCCTTGAACTCGTTGCACTGTGTTATGCAAAATCAGCAATAATTATGTTAGACCCAAGATACCATCGTGATCTTCCTTGGTCGTTATAAAATTCGATTTTAAAGTAACATTCTGATGATCATCCTTGCACGGGTCAAAAAGAACGACTTTTTGTCAACCAAACAGCGTATTCTTTCCAAGAGACGCTGGCGGAAAAAAAATAATTGTGAACTTTTGCATTTTAAATGCGTTGTAATATCATTTAATACAATTGAGAATATCTTAATAAAAGTCTCACACGGGCTCTCTTTGAACACCAAAATAATGCAAAATGACCATGGATATCCACTCTAAAGAGGAGAATAGTTCATACACACCGTCTTGATGTAACTTTCGCGCGGCTTTCCACGTGAGCATTTTAATACCCCTAAAGCGAAAGTTCCAGCCCTAATGTAACCCTAAATCCCGACCCTAACCCTAATTCTAACCCACTCTCAACCCTAGACTCCATAACTAACCCAATCCAACCCAACCCTAACTCAACCTCAACCATAACTGTGGCTAACTCTAACAAGACCTTAACAAATATTTTTTCCTAACCCTAAGCTCAATCCTATAACCCTAACTCTTATCAATGCTAACTGATAATCATCAATCTACCCAACCTTACGTCAACATTGATCTAAAATTCGGAGATGAGAACAGAACTATCGAAATGGACTATCGTTTGCATTTAGGAGCGGAGCTGCACATCTGTCATCCATTTTGGTTATTGAGCTTGTAAAGGGAGGAGGGGGAAGAGTGAAAGTGAAGCGCTTATTGGCACCATAAAATCGCTTCCTATAGTTTGTAATTTGCAATCCGATGCTTTGTTCACAAAACTCTTTGGAGTTCGTACTCTTCAAACGCCATTATTTTCATAAAAACGCTTAGCACAATGTCTACTAACTGGCAGACGAATTGTCAAAAAGAGCGCAATTTTGAGGGCATTTTATGGCTTGACTTCAAAAAGGATATTTTTGTTCAAAAAGGCTAGTTGGCAAATCAGATGAATATATTTTAATAATGCGTGACACTTTTTCTTAGGATAAATAGATAAACTATAAATGTTTATGAAAAAATTTTAAAAAAAATGTGTGTCAGAAGCACGCACAACACTACAATCCTCGCCAAAGTCTTGGAACACTTAAAGAGACATAAGGACATTTCCAAAGAGAAGCGCCCCAATTTTTTTCGAACCCAGGTTTTTTGCATATTTGGAATGCTTACCAATGTATTAGATCACACCTGAAGTAAATAAGCCGATTACGCTGTCTTTATATAATAAGATGATGATTTAGTATTTTCTGTCGTGCACGACAGAAAATCAAAGCATGGTTTTCTATAGGGATGATTACGATAGCAGGAAAGTTCAAAACAACGTTTGCGGTTTTCTTTCGTGCTTGTTTGTCCAATAAACCTTCGAAACGTTCTCGGTAGATGGTCTACAACCGTTCAAGTGCAATTTTGAGTGAAATTTGTATCTTAAAAAAATCTCCTCCTTTAAGCGCATTCGGGTGTAAATAAACGTCCCCGCTCCCCTGTACAATGTTGTTCAGAGGCCGACGTTTTATCATGTTGTGAAGGAGACTCAACATTGTCTGAGGGGAGGGGGAAGGGTCAAACCAATTCTCCCAGCTCCTGCTTTCACTTGGGAGGTTTTGGAGAATTGTATATTCACGAAAGCAAACGTCTCACACTTGATTATGTTGATTGCCCACTAAGAAAGCACGGGGGTTTCCAAGTACATTTGCCGAGGGATTGTAGATCGAACTGGATCTGGATTCTTCTAGATATGTGCTGAAAAGCTCTTGATAGAGATGATGCCTAGCCTAAGGTGTTTATAATGTCTGGTTGTCCTGTAGGCTTCTAATGCTGGCTGCTAGGTTGTTGTTCCATCCCTTGCTGTCTTGAACAAATAATAATGTGGAGGGCCCGTCGATGGTGCCCGTCTGGGATGAAAGTACTTGGTCTGGGTGATAGCTTTTGTGAAATGCCAATAGGTGCTTGAATATAGATATGGGTCTTCCATTTTCAGCTTCACTGGTACCTTCTGATTTTGGAAAGTCTGATGTACTTGCGAGTGATTGGAGGGACAGATTGAGGGTTGTTATCATACTCCCGAAACGAGCTCTGCCGTTGTAATCATTGCGATAAAACCGTGTCGTTCTATTTTGCACGGCCTGGAATAATAATTGACTTCTTGGGGGTGTATTATGCAAATTACGAAGCAGGAAACAAATGACACTGATGGCTTTAGCTGTAACAATTTCAATCCAAATTTTATAAGAATAAGGCAAATTCAATTTTATCCTAATTTCGCTGTGAATCGTGATATTGACATTGATTGTGCCTGCCAGTGTTTAATTACTTTTTTATGTAAACTATGAATGATTGTTTACAGCGAAAACCATCGTTGAAGAAGCTAAAACCCGCCCTGGTTATCTAGTGATCTCCAGAGTTAATCAGGAAAAAACATCTATTGTCAAGAAATGGACATCCACTAAGCGGTTAGATATCTATGATAAAACAAAATGTTAAGAAACAGATGATCAAACTTTAATCAAACGTGCAAAACCTCCTACCCCCATTGCTTCTTTGCTGATGTGGACTCATCCTCAGTAAGCGTTTTTGGGGGAGTGCGAAGTCTTTGTCGGGCCGTCCATCAATTCCCGATACAATGCATTACAATGGCGTTACTATGACCACACCCCGAAAAACATTGCTAATCTCTTCAGTCAATTTTTTGCTGAAGGTTTCAACCATGACGATGTTGATATCGCTGAAATTCATGCTTCTATTTACCCTCACAGCCAATCTGTCCTATATTTTCGGCACTCCAGAGGAAGTTTTGATCTTGCTTTTCTTCTTCTTCTTCAGAACTCTTAATCTGCTGCTGGTTTGTGGATGGTTATCTCTTGGTGCCATGTTAAAAGTACTGACCTTTCTATCTCTCCTATTCTCTCCTACATTTTCAATCTTTCACCAATCTCTTCTGGCAAGGTCGTCTGCAGGAAGATATCCCGCATCATCCTGTTTACAATGGGACGACAAGAATTCCATAAATAACTAGTACTCTCTCTCCAACCAATCATCTCCAAAATCCTGGGAAAAAATAATTCAACAAACACTCTCTCTCACCTTCCCAAGAAACTAATTTCCTAACTTGAAAAAGACCACATTGGTTTTCTCCCTAACCCTCAGACACAGATGCTCTCAAAAAAGGCTCGGAAGATCATTGGCCTGATCCATAGAAATTCCAATCGGGCTCCTAACAATCGTGTCGCACCAGGTACATTTCTTTGGTTCGTCCCATATTAGAATACAGCAGCACAGCCTGCACCCACTTAACAAAGACCCGTATCCAATCGTTTTTTTTTTTGGGGGGAATCTGTTCAGAGATTTGAATGTCGGACATTGTGCAGTTTGGAATTGTGAACATGAGACCTCATTTCCAACTCCCCTTGTCGTCTCTCGAGGCTTCGGCGGATCTTTTTGCCGTCTGTCATGTCTTCAAAATTCTTGCGGGTTCTTTGCACTGCTCCCAATGTTTTTACTCCTCACTCTCGTGCCAAATCCAGATGTAATCATTCTAGTGCCCTCTATCCCCCATTCAGTCGCCTCACTATTTGTCAGAGAAGTTTTCTTCCACCATGGGACCAGTTGTGGAAGGATCTGCCCTGAAAACATTCTGTGACTTGTGCCTCCTTTCCTGCTTTCAAGGCCGCTGTTAGGACACCCCGGTAAGTGTTTTATTTATTCTCTTTTGTTGTCTTGTTAATAGTTTTTCTTCATTGTAGTTCCCTCTCTTTAGTTTTGGTGTTAAAAGGCTTCCCTTAATTTAATGCTTTAGTCAGCACATTGGGCTCTTGCCTGTGCTTTTTTTGCCAAATTTATAAATAAAAAACACCTCGATGTGTCTTTCCATATCAGGGCGCTAGACATAGTTATACCCCAGGTATAGTGGTTAGAAACTCTCTGTTAGAACGCCCACAAGGCTGATGACCGGAAAGGGTATAGGAATGATGAATTGGTTGAGGTTTGTGGTGAAAAAGTAGGACATTGTGCGGTTGGAACTTCAGTGCCACTGCTCTCCCACTGTTCTAATTTGGGAGGTCTTCGGAGAAACCATGGCAAACTATGCATGAGTTTTTGATTGGGCGAATAAACACAAAGATCATCGCAAAGAGGGACCTTTAATGTTATTGGAAATTAATTAAGAAACAGCAAGGTCCGAGGACAGCAGTGCCTTGTAGAACTCCTGATTCGACGTGGACGTGAGAAGAAAACGCTCCCTGAACAGTCTCCTGAACCGCCACAGATTGCTCTATTGAAGGCTCCTTGGAGTGAAGTGAGCCATCAATTCCAAAATATTTCGCCGACGGAGAAGCCTCAGCTGTGATGCGGGACTGTGCCGAAGGCTTGTTGCAAAATCCAAACACAACTGCCACCAACTTCTTTTGTTTCTTCTACAGAACTGGAGATTAGTAATGAAGCAGGGATTCGCAAGACCTTCTGGCCCCTGGAAGCCATGCTGTGTGTGGCTGAGGAGGTTAGATTTTTCTAGGTGACACATGACATGACGGTAGATGAAATTTATCGAGTAAACTTGCAAGCAAAACTGAGGGGTAACACTGGCCTATTGCAGGAATCAATTCGAACTCCATTGCTTTTTTAAACTAATTATGTATGTTTGCTTGTCGCCAGTCACGAGGAAGACGACCTGTACTATTAGGGATAAGTGGGGTGGTTGTTTTTAATCAAAATTTTTTGTTGCAGAAGTTTTGAGTGGCTTATTTTATGTAAAAATGGGGCGTTAGATTAAAAAAAAAAGTTCTTAGGACCGTTACTCAAGGACATTTTGTGATTATGGCCATTTTTTGCCTAAAACTACTATAAAATTCATATTTTTACTTTTGGGTGTTGTTTTTGATACGCGTAATTGTAGGTAAAAAAGGGTCACTGATCATAATAAAAGCAGTATTATTGGCTGTTTGTGAGATTTTAGGTGATTTTCATCCTTTTTGGCCAAAAAATAGCCTTATTTGATAAAAAATCAATTTTTATTTTTGGTGCTCTGACAACGAAACTAATGTAAAAATGGGTATACTGATTTTAAAAAAATAATATTATTGACTGTACCTGAACACAATTTGACTTTTGGTCATTTTGTTACCATTGAAAACATTTGTGTGTAAAAGGTGCTATTTGGCCAAAATATTTATTTGTGGTTGAATGTGAAAATTATGCCTATGGCAATATCATGTTTCAGGAGGTTGTTCATCACCAATATTCTTTCTTCTTATCGTGTCCAAACACACGTGGTTTCAAATATGATCCAGCAAGAGACGGGTACAACATTTGGCTGCTTCACTGAATCCCATAAGTCCTTTCTAGGCATTGTTGCTCCCTGATCCACAGTGGGAAGACCAAGAGATGTTCCTCATAGTACCGTGGTGCTGTACCACAGCCACAGGTAGTGTTCTTGATCTGCTTCCAGGTAGCCCCACTTCTGCAAGAAAACCTTAGATGCCGATTTGGATTCCTTCTCAATCTGTTTGAGACATCACAATCAGCCCTATGAGGTGTCGGCTCCAGGTGGGAGTTGCTTACCAGGTTCAATACCAATAGGGATGCGACTGGTTGGTAGCGTCACTTTCGTTCCACAAGGCGACTCTTAAACTCCTTTAGGACTGTTTGAAGACGGTTGGACTTGCTTAAGAACCTCTCTCTCTCTGGGATTTAAGGCGGTTGGCGCAGGTCTCTGTCGGGACATGGGTGCTTCCCATAGATACTTGGCCAGCTACACTCTTGCATGCCCGCTACACTGCGACGGATGTCTGGTGGAGCACTTTCTGCTAGGATGTATAAGTCTCCATTGGTTTTTGAACGAAGAAGACATCATGTGTCCAGCCGGCAAGGAGGCTTTAACATCGAATTTCAATTCAAGCTTCTTGGACATGGCGTGATATTCCCATACAGGGCAAGATACTCTGCACATTAGTAGCATAGGGATAGTTGCCGTACGATCTATTGAATTTCCAAGTCCTTCAAGGATAAAATAAAGTGCCTTTAAAGCATCGCTTTGACTATAAGAAACGCAAAAACTGCAAGGATTCACTGATATGACCCTGGATCTGAAAGAGGGATTGCCTCCCAAACCCCATTACTATGCCAATTTTTGCCCAAATAGTGAACAAGGCTGCGCGGAGATTCATACCCAGAGGCTGTAGGACGGACTATATACCAGGCCTTTCTGAGGAATGTGATAAAGAATATCAAGAGATGTATGTTTGAAGCCGATTTCCTTATCAGCTAAAAACAAATGACGAAAGGTGAGGGAAGTATCCCAGGAATCCGACAGAACCTCCACAGCAGCCAAGTTACACCCATACCGGTTGTCCACCAACTACTTTTAATGGCAAGTGCAGCAAGAAACCCAGGAAGATCAAAGTAGAGTGTACGAGGTTTACTGGCGACCATGGTTTCACTGCCCTTAACATGGACGAATTGGAAACCGGTATTGCTAAACTTCAAACCAGGAAAAACTTTTGACTTTTAAGACTTGTTCAAAATGTTTCATATTTTACAAAATGTTTTCAATGGTAACAAAATCGACCCACACATTTCAAAATTGTGTTCATTACAGTCAATTAAGATGATTTTTAAAAATCAGTACCCATTTGTACATTATATTCGTGTCAGAGCACCCAAAAGTAAAAATGATTTTTGATCAAAATAAAATAATTATTTTGGCCAAAAAAAAGGATGAAATGCCCTAAAAATCTTACAAACAGCCAATAGGACTGCTTTAATTATGATCAGTGACCCTTTTTACATAAATTACGCTAGTGAAAACACCCAAAAGTAAAATATGAATTTTATGATTTTTTTATGGAAGTTAAAAATGGCCAATATCACAAAAATGTCTTGAGTACGGTCAATAAGACTACAAAAATCTGAGCAGTTCATTATGTTCATTAACCAATGCTATTAACTGACGATATGGAGTGATTTTCAATAACATACTCTTTATTAATGAAGAATGGTATTTTAATTTTTTGAAGATATTTTACTTCTAATTATGTTACAAAATAGACCGTTTTATTCAAACTGATGTTTTTGTCAAGAAGAAATCGATACCAACTGAATTTGCATATGTGAATTGTCTTTGCTATATGAGTTGTGGTATAGGTCGGTGTCAGTCTCACCGCATTGTATGGCTACAAGTGGCCAACAGAATTTTTAGGTCTCTCTGCATAATTGACATTGTTTCTGAACCCCAAGTCTGAAAGACACCAAATAAAAATCTTCTGATAGCCTGTTAATCCCTGTAAACAACAAAAGCAAACATTCAAACAAAAATAAAATCTTTCCTGAATGTAGGGTTTTTATAGAGTTGTAATCGTCAGAAGTTTGAAATATCATTTTGAAACCTAAAATAATGGTGTTGATAATGGTGATAATTGGAGAAATATGTAGTGTTATTTTAATCACGTTTTTTTAAAGTATTTATAAAACACGGTCTTTTCATGTAGAAATTCATCATTCATATTTATTTATTTCCTTATTGCGGTGGTTTCACCAAAAATCTGGCAACACAATTATGTTTATAAGCTCATGTAAGCAGCATGTTACATTATTATACACAATTGATTAAACAAAATGGTCACACACACACACAAACTTACAAGAGCTACATTGTGGGTGTTTTACTTTTTTTCTACTTTTTTTCTTAATAAAAACTCTTTTGTTACTATATTGTAACAAATTTCATTACTATATAGTAACGAATTTTTCTCTTAAAAAGACTTTAGACATTTTTAAAGACTTTTTTTCATTTTTTTTTCATTTTTTTACTAAATTTCTCACTTTTCTTAGCCAAGAGGAAGCCTATAAAGTTTTTAACTAGATGTTAAAATAAGAAAAAAACATGTGAAGAGCTGCCACCATATTGTAATCAACGTGGTTTATGAAGGTCGAGCGAGAAGTGCCCCTTGAAAGCGTCTCAGGAAGAATTTCCTGAACTGCACATCTCCCTGTCATGGGCGGGCATCAAACAAACGACTATCTGAGGTCTCTGGGCTTAGGGACCAGACTCTGGCGGGGTTAAAACGGTTTTATGGGATCCCAAACCTTCCCCACTTCCCTCAGAGATAAATTTAATTAAACGATCAAAGATTTAGCCAATTGCTGATTAGCAAACAATTTGGCACAGCCCCTGGTGCCATGACATACAGTGTATTTCCAGGGCTAGACGTATGAGACTCCAGAGCTAGACGAATTAATATAGAATATTGATCGCGTCACACTAGAGAAATCTTCATTTCTACTCTTTTACAGAATAAACCTCAATACTAGATTGCAGTTTATTCCGTTATAGGACAAATCGTAACAGTCATTATGTAAAATGTGGCTCGTTTGCTCACTATCCGTAGAAACAGTGGCAAAATACCCTCAAAATTGGCGGTTTTTACACTTCAATTTACAACCGCTTGAGAACGCGAGTTCCGTTTGATTCCAAGAACGTAGCATTTTAAACCTTATTTTATTAATTTTCTATACATATATAATTCAATTGCTCTTGAATTGAAGATAGTGCGTTTTTCGTTTTAAAATTATACGTTTTAGCTCCTGCGAAATACCGTAAAAAAGCCGTTTTTTGCCCTTCAATCTAAAACCACTTGAGAACGCAAGTTCTGTTGGATTTCTAGAATGTAGCACTTTATTTTATTAGTTTTCTATGCATATATAATTCAATTACTATTAAATTGTAGATAGTGCGTTTTTCGTTTTAAGATCATACGTTTTAGTCTTCCGTACATACAAAACCCTGCGAAACACCGTCCAAAAAACCCGTTTTTTGCACTTCAATCTACAACTTGAGAACGCAAGTTCTGTTGGATTTCTAGAACGTAGCACTTTATTTTATTAGTTTTCTATGCATATATGATTTAATTACTATTAAATTGTAGATAGTGCGTTTTTCGTTTTAAAATCAGACGTTTTAGCTTTCCGTAGATACAAAACCCTGCGAAATACTTTCAAAGTATTCTATTTTTACACTTCAATGTAGGACTACTAGAGAACGCAAGTTCTGTTTGATTTCTAGAACGTAGCATTAAACCTTTATTAATTTTCTATACATATATAACTCAATCACTGTTACGTTGCAGGTGGCTATGCGTTTTGGGGGACTTGCTAGCCAGATATTCCTTTACTCTCCCGAGTCGTGATAAAGAAATAGACCAAATTTTAAAAGGATTTACTATTAGGAAGCGGGGCAAAATGAAATTCATTCAAAAGGGAATTACTCCAAGGTATAGCGGGGTAAAACGAAATTCATAAAAATGCATTATAAGGGTTACCAATGTTTTTTATCGGCACTATTATCACGAAAATAATTGCTATGGATAATAATATCATTGCGTGTTCTCTGTTGGACTTAAATATTTACTTTTTTTTTTTATAAAATTTACCTGTAACCTTGAACCTGAATGGCTTGAACAGAAATAGCTTGGACTGAGTTAGAAATGGCTTGGACTTGGGTCTCATTACAATATTTTATGAGTCATACAATTTATTGCCAGTAATGTAACGTATATATTACAAAGATCAAATAAGGATTTGCTTTCGAGTATTTTACAAATTAAGTTTTCTATCAACCCCGTTTGTTAGCTCAATCGCTTAGATCGCCTATAGAGAGTACCATATGTTGCTGGTTGCAATTGGTTTTTTTTTAATCACCCATGTCTATACCTGGCGAACTAAGTGTTTTTTAAATCTAGAGTTTCATCACACAGTGGTGTATATATCCCTAACCCCACCTCCACCCTCCCCCTCCCCTCACACCACCAATCAATGTGGATTACTCTCCATTGAAAAATTAGATTTACAGGATCAACATTGACCGGGAGGGGGCCATAAAAAGCAATATTGCTAAACATTCTTGACCAGATATTGCAGATAGATTATACACTGTAAAATCTGACACATGGAATTCTTTTAAAATAATCACTAATCGTGGATCATTTATCAATTAAAATTAGTTAGTCGAATAATTTTGAACCTAATCTAAAGCAGTGTTTTTCCCACCCCCACCAACACCCACCACCCATAACATGTATATTGAGAGGTATGTAATAAATAGGAGCAAATGCACTTTATGCAGCAAAAAATTTTTCATAATGATTGTTAAAAACAAAACACCCACAACAGAACGTCAAGACAGAATCACCTCACAATGTTAAAAACACCCACATATTATATTCTACGTAACAAATCACCCCAAACGTTGCTCATTGTAAGAGCGCGCGCACACCACACACACCACACAAGCTCATACACACACACACCCCGGAACACCTACACACACACAAACACTTGTAGTTGTGGTCGGGCGACTCGCATAGTAACAAATCAAAAGTAGGCATCAGAATCTTCTTATGGTTTTCTTTTTTTTATTACAAGAACAATGCCACCATGCTTATCTTGCCACCAGGTTCTTCCTCAACTGAGTTCTTCTTTTTAAAACAAAAATAAAAGTACCAGCCCGACTTCAGCCCGAACATATTAGTGATATTTTGACAGTGGGGTTTCTGCTATTTTTCATTATAGATCGGCCCTGTTTTAATTTTCTCTCCCCAGCTTCATCTCCCACCCCAACACCCCATATTCCCCCCTCCTCCCACACCCATCTTTATCTACATGTGTACTATTTGTGGAGGGGTGCCTTGTTTAATTTATGCAAGTTTATCTATATTCACGGTTGAAGTGAATGGTGTTTGAGATGATATAGCTGATCTGCTATTTTGATAGCTGATAGAGTCTATATGGGTGATGCATGGTTTATGCGACAGTCCCTCCCAGCTCCCATCTCACACCCCAACCCCATATCCCCCCTTCCCAACACCCATCTTTATCTACAATGTTACTCATTTGTGGAGGTGTGCCCTTGTTTTGAACCTTGTAAAAGCAAAGTTTACTATTTCAAGGTTGAAGAGAATGTTTTGAGATGATATAGCTGCAATATCTGCCTAGTTTGATAGCTGATAGAGTCTATATGGGTGATTCATGGTTTTAACATCCCTCCCCAGCTCCATCTCACACCCACCCACACCCCTATCCCCCTTCCCACAACACCCATCTTATCTGCATGTTTACTATTTGTGAGAGGGGTACTTGTTTTGACTGGAAAGTTTACTATTTCGGGTAGGGGAAACCAATCAAAGTTGCCTTGTGTTAGAGAGTTGTTTTCCCTCCCCTCATCAAATAGTAAACTTTGTAATTAAACGAGACATCACTCGTTAACACCATTTTAACCTACAAGTTTAGAAATTGTGGGAAGGTGTCTTTAAAATGAGGCATCATGCTTTATTGATTAGTTTAATTACAAATTACACGCCTCATTTGGATTTAGTTCTCGCTCTCCTCCCTGAAATAGTAAACCTTTGCAGTTAAAAAAAACGAAACAACCTTTCAAATGATCTCCCACAAATAGTCAAACTTTGGAGTTAAAATGAGGCACCATCCCTATTTTTCTAGTGCCTTGTTTTAACTACGAAGTTTACTATTTGTATTAAACTTTGTATTAAAATGAGGCATCACTCTCTAACCCTTGTTTTAAAGACACTCTCAGTGATTCTCCTGAAAGAAGATGTGTTGGAAGATATGAATTGCCATTCAATTCTATGTTGTAGTAAGTGTCTGTACAGACAGTAATGATGAAAATATCTTTTGTCCTTATTCTGTTGCTTTCAGTCTTGCCACTTGCAGGGTGTGTTAGGATACCTATACTCCTTACAGACATGCAAAAATATAATTTTTGAAAACTTTTTCGCTTTTCTGATTTAGCAAATAACTGCAGTGCCTTTAACTACAAAGTTTAGAAATTGTGGGAAGGAATTCTTTAAAATGAGACATCACCGCATAGTAAAAACAAGGCATCACCCCTATCTTTCTAGTGCCTTGTTTTAACTACAAAGTTTACTATTTGAGGGAGCCAACACTGATTTGGTTTCCCCCTCCCTGAAAGAGTAAACTTTGCAGTTAACACAAAGCTCCCCTCCACAAAATAGTAAACATCAACCCCATTTTTCTAGTGCCTCATTTAACTAAAAGCTTTCTATTTGAGGGAGGGGACACAACAAGGCAACAACGTTTGATTTGGTTCTCTCCTCCTAAAATAGTAAACTTTGCAGTTAAAACGAGGCACCCCCTCACATTAGTAGTAAACATTTTAAATAAATTTGATAGACTATCATTCAAAACTGATAGTGTATGATAGACTATCATTTGATAGACTCTCACATTAGCCATGTTCATGCAGTCACAAAACTATGGAGGTGAACAATAAATCAAATTTTTTACTTCACTCCAAGTTGTGTCCACATGATGGCCGAAACTCTGAAATCATCACCCTGAAAATTCTCTTCTGCTTCTCATAATCGGAGTTTAGACCGGAAGTCAAAATACCTTAAGCCGTGGATTTTTGCGCGTACATTTAAACATGGAAAATCAACAAAGATGACCTTGTGAGGTCACCTCCGCTCACAACCCCCCATGATATTGGCCTAAATTTAGTCATCTTGTGATGTAAGGAGTACAATTATGCATTACACATAGGCCGGGCATTTATATATTTATATATAAATAGATAGATATATATATATAGATATAAACTCGGAGTACTTAAAGATTTGTTAAGCAGGGCCTACAGTGCATAAATTCAGTTAAATTTTTTTAACTGAATTTATGTACTGTACTTAACAAATCTTTAAGTACTCCAACTCTACATCATTTCACAGTTCAACACAGCTTCTTGGACCATATACATATATATATATATACCATGTAGTTATACCATCCACACAAGAGTGCTCAACACTATATTGCTAGCGGAGACTGTTAAAGCAATAACAGCACATTTTTTGAAGAGCGCCCCCAATTTTCAAAATTTGATTTTTCTGCACAGTTATGTTGGTAATTGTCTAGGAAACTATACCTGCAAACGAGAATGCTCAAAAATGTGTATTTTAATCAAAATAAGCATTTGTAATTAGGAATTGGGATCCCAGATTTACTTAACAGCAGAGGTAATGGCTAAGTGAGGTCCGTCCATAATGAAAGTGCACACTCAAGAAAATGACTCCAACTTGACGTGACTTGAAAACCAATAAAACAAACTAATGGATCAGCGTGACAGGACATAAGCGCTTTTTTTTTTTTTTTTTTATTTCCCGGCTAGTTCGCAGTGGAAGGCCATTTCAGCAGCCGTTGAAAATTATCGGAGATCTCTAGGAATAATTACAAAACTCCTTCATTTGTGAAGGACATTTTTCGAGCATAACCATTAACAGGTTATAGTTTACTAGCCCAGTAAACCAATGCAACCGTCTTAAAATCATCCAAATGTTTTGGAAAATTGGGGGTGCTCTTAAAAAATGTTCATTATTATGATTATGTAAACTATGCACGATACATTCGTGTTGCTGCACTGTGTTCACGCCGTAGCTCAGCAGGCAAACTGATGTAACGAGCATCATTTCATCTTAGCACAGTTTGGTTTGCCTGTTGCATGCCACATATACATACCTATATTTTTCACATTAGAATAAGACCATTGCCAGTCACTGATCACGAAGCCAAATTTGATTCGAGCCACCGATCACTTTGATCACAACACAAATCCTATGCATATTCATAATTCGAAGAGCTGCATGAGCCAAGGCGTTAACCAGTAACATGGATACTTACATGCACTACATCAGCAATATATTATATATATAATATCTATATATAATATCTATCATATAAATATATATATATATAATATATATCAATATCTCTATATATACTAATATATATATTATTATCTATCTTAAACCTTCTCTATATATATCTATCTACTCTATCTATCTCTCTAAATACTCTCTCGATATATTCTCATCTATCTCTTCTATATCTATATTCTATCTCTCTCTCTCCTTCTCTCTCTCCTCCTATCCTCTCTCTATCGACTCTCTCCCTCTTCATATCTCTCCTCTCTCCCTCTCTCTCCTTACCATCATTCCCCTCATATCTATCCTATATCTACTCTCATCTATATATATATTATATATATTATATATATTAATCTATATAATCATTATATCCTAATATATGTGCTGATATATTCTATACTATTATATATCTCTCATCTTCTCTATCTATAATCTCTCTCTACTCCCTCTATCTCTCCTCTCTTTGCTGAGGTGTGCTCTCTATCTCTCTATCGTTATATCGATTCTATCTCTATCTTCCTCTTTGCTGATGTATTATATATCTTATATATATAATATTATCTATCTTCTCTCTATATATTATTATATATCTCTTTCTCTATATCTCTAGTCTCTTACTCCTTCTCTCTCTCTCTTCTCTATCTCTCTTATATATCTCTCTTATCTTCTCTTCATCCTCTCTCCTCTTCTCTCTCTATTCCTCTCTCTCTCTATATCTCTCTCTCTCTCTCTATCTCTCCTCTCTCTCTCCTTCTTCTCTCTATCTTCTCTCTACTCATCTCTCTCTCTCTCCTTCGCACTCTCTCTCTCTCTCCTCCTCTCATCTCCTCTCCTCTTCTCTCCTCTCTCTCAACATCCCTCCGCCCCTCTCTTCTCTCTCTCTCTTCTCTCTCTCTCTCTCTCTCTCGCTCTCTCTCTCTCTCCTCTCTCTCCTCTACTCTCTCTCCTCTCTCTCCTCTCTCTCCTCTCTCCTCTCTCCTCTCTACTCCTCTCTCTCTCTCTCTCCTCTCTCTCCCTCTCTCTCTCCCTCTCTCTCTCGTCCTCTCTCTTCTCTCTTTCTCTCGTCTACATCCCTCTCCTCTCTCTCTCTCTCTCTCTCTCTTGTCTCCTCTCTCTCCTCTCTCTCGCTCTCTCTCTCTCTCATTCTCTCTCGCCCTCTCTCGTCTCTCTCTGCTCTCACTTTCTCTTCCTCTCTCTCTCCTTCCTCTCCTATCTCCTCTCTGTCGTACAGTCCACCCCCAGTTTTTTTTTTCAAGCCGGTTTTGTCCCCGTGCTTCGACGGGGGTGGCCGGATTCACGCCACATTCACAGCAACCCTGCTGTGTGAGGCATTTATATTTGAGCAAAAAATATATATATATATCTATATCATATATATATGATATATATTATATATATACCTAAATATATTTCAATACTTTCAGCTGTAGAGTGCTTGATACTAAAACAAAGTAGAGCCTATGCTACATATATTCGCTAAAAACATCAAAACATTCAAAACAACCGCTGAACTAAAATGTTACGAAATGTTCTATATATATATATATAAATATAATATATAAATATAATATAAAATATATTTGTACATTATTTATTTTGTACTTGATGCTTTTGATTCCACTTCAATGTATGGTTCATATTCTCATTTTCGTATTTTTGTTTTCTACTCAGTTGACATATTTCAGGGTACAATGTAATTCTGTTCATTTGTATCTTATTGTTTCATTTCATTCAATCATCATCAGCGTCTCGAGGGGGGGTGAAGGGAGGAGAGAGAGAGAGGAGAGAGAGGAGAGAGAGAGAGGAGAGGGAGAGAGAAGAGATGAGAGAAGAAGAGAGAGAGGAGGGAGAGAGCGAGAGAGAGAGAAGGAGGAGGAGGAGAGGCGAAGTAGCGGAGAGAGAGAAGGAGGAGAGTAGATCGCGAGAGAGAGAGAGAGAGAGCGAGAGAGAGATGAGAGAGAGAGAGAGAGAGAAGGAGGAGGAGTAAGGAGGAGAGAGGAGAGAGAGGAGAGAGATGCGAGAGACGAGAGGAGGAGATCGAAGATAGAGGAAGAGAAGAGAGAATAGAGATAATACAGCAGCAAAGAGAGAGAGGAGAGAGTCGATAGTAAGAGAGATAGAGAATAGATAGAGATCAAGAGAGATAAGAGTAAGGAAGAGCAGGAGGAAGAGAGATAGAGAGATAAGATAGTATAAATAGATATATAGATAAGATATATAAGATAGATATAAAATGATATATATAGAGTAATATATGATGATATGAGATTAGATTATAGATGAAATCTAATGAGATAATATAATATAGACGATTATTAATATATAATAGATATATTATATATATAGTAGATTATATTATATATAATATAATATCATATATATATATAATTGTATAATAATATATATATAATCTAAAATATAAATATAAAGTATGTAGTAGTAAAACCCAAAGTTTTTAAATCCGGTTTGTCCCCGATAACGGGGGTGGCCGTCACCGGAATTAACCGCACATTTCACAGCAACACTGTACTGTGTGAGGATTTATTGGAGCAAAAAGATGATAATATATTATATAATAATATTTATAGGTTAATATTATATATATACATAAATATATTTCAATTCCAGCTGTAGAGTGCTGGATATAAAAACAAAGTAGAGGCCTATGCAGAGCATATTTCGCTAAAAATGCAAAACAAACAGCTGAAATACAAATGGTTAGCGAAATTATGCTATATATATAGATATAAATATAATATATAAATATAATATATAAATATATTTGTACTATTGATGTTGTACTTGATGCCTTTGATTCCACTTCATGTTTGTCATAATTCATTTTCATTTTTGTTTCTACTTCACGTTGAATTATTTCAGGGTACATGTAATTCTGTCATTTGTATCTTATTGTTTCAGCGCCTCGGAATAGGCTGCCTAGATAGATGACGCTTTATAAATGACGATTATTATTATTTTAGAGATAATATAAATATAATATAGATAATAATATATATAATATAAATATTATATATATGATATATTATATATTATATCATATATTATTATATACATATTACGCTAATTGTACTCTTACATAACAAGAGGGCCTAAATTTAGGCCAATATCATGTATGTCTGTCTAAATAATATTCATCCCCCGATATACCTGAAAATATTCATGCCCAGGTACATCTCCCTTTCCACAACAGCCATATATCCCGTCCCAACACAATCTTTACAATGTTTACTATTGTGGGAGAGGTGCCTCGATTTGACTGCAAAGTTTCAAGGGGAACCAAATAATAGAGAGTGGCCGCATTTTAGAGAGTTGTGTCTCCCCTCCATCAAATAGTAAACCTGTGTAGTTAAATGTGCACTAGAAAGATAGGGGCGTTGCTCCTATCTCAAAGAGTAACTTTTGTACTCAAACAAGAACCATGATATACTATATGATAGACTATCAGATCAGATACAGGATCTCAGTCTATCAATCAATCATGTTTGTTTATACTCTATATGCTATCAAACTATCTGGTAGACTATCATACACTATCAGTTATGAATGATAAACTATTATTTGATAGACTATCACTATCAAATAGTCTATCAGATAGACCTTGTTGATATATCATGATAGACAAATGATATATAAATGATAGCTGATAGCTTTGCATGTTATTTTAGAAAGAAACCCAATTTGATAGACTATCAAAATATCAGATACACTATCATGATATTTTGAATGATATATAAATGATAGATACCAGTTTTGAATATTTAATATAAAGACCAATCCTGCACCTTACTGCAACTTTCATGACCATGCAACTGGGTTTAAGTTTTAAACACCATTCACACAACCAAACACCACACACACCAAATTGGTATAGCCACGCTTGTTGCAGCGGCTTCAGTGCAATGTTATTGACAACTATAGCAGTAAGACCCAAACTTACACTTTTACACAGAATAAACCTACTCTAAGACAGAGCACAGGATGCCTACAAGGGTTAGGTGAAACGGAATCAAAACACCATGTGTCCTGTTGATCGCGAGCTACGAAAAACCACAAACCCTAAAATTAAAATATGGGGGAAAAGTGGAAACGTAGACCTGGACTATGCAGACCAACCCTTCCAGGCTAGGGAACACAGGTTATTCACTATCAGGCGATTTAAGCGATAAAAACGCCATGGCAACTCTCCCTGCAATGCTTTTGAGAACCACAATAAAAATACGTAAAACGTATGTGTGTATGCTGCAACGAATAAGCGTGAAGTGAAATTGCCACACAACACGGGACCCAGCCAATTATAGTCCATTCACACTCACATCTACTCATAACAAAAGGAACTATTTGAACACTTACACACTCCGCTACACACTCATTATACGCTAACAAACTTAAAATAGATTTATTCTAATTCGTAACTGGAACTCAACAGCAATAAATCTATATGTCTAACAGGAGATAAATTACAAACTAAAACTGTTGTCAAAATCAAAAAATGCCCTTTAATCCACCCACATAACCTTTAATCTGTGTACACCTCATATGGGCCTTGGGTCAGTGTTTATGCTGACTGTATTTGGTGATCGTAGCATTTGATTTGTGGCAGAAAAACAATTGATATATTTTCAAAGAATTCCCCTTTAATTGGCACACATGACCTCTCACCCCAATTAGAGCACACCACATTATGAGGTTCCCAAGGGGCAACTATGACCCAATTTCTGTAGCAATTGGACTTTTACTTCTCGAATAGGAGAATTTTTTTCGAAACTTTAACCTTATGGCCACACAGCCAAATGGTCAGACAGAATTAAGGACTGGTAGGTGTCGCCTCAATCCTGCAAAACTTGCAGGCGACACAAAAAAGTATGTGTTGCTCTATGAATTTAGAATTGAAGGCCAGAAATTGTTCAGAGTCATCCTCAAGTAAATACTTCAGGTGTACAGGTGTTTGGAACATACCTCATAGTGATCTACTTTCTACACAACAGATCTTGGATTTAATATTCAAATCAAACCCCTATTTAATTGACTCTTCTTCATTGCCCGTTTCACATGTTCTCCAGGTGTCTTCTTGGCCTTAGGAAAGTGCGTAAAGAGGATTTCAAGCTCCTTGATTTCTTTCTTTGACCAACTCTGTCTTGGTCCCCATCGTCCTTGTTTTCTTTTGTCGAGGTTGTTCCGCTTGCCCTTCTGACCCTCTGACTGCAACTGTAAAGACAGATATGAATAGAAATCGCATGTTTATATAAATTGAAATCAAGCACTGAAATAGCTCTTGAGCATAACCTTCAAAATTTTGACTTGTGCTTCACAAATGGCCCACCATCTGTTGCTCATTACCATGCGAGGGAGTTCAATGAAAAGGAGGACACCTAAATATTCATGAATATCCTATTGTTTTGTACATGGATATCTTGAGATTGCTTTAAACCATATTCTAAACCATGCAAACACTGACCTATATGATGCTGCTATCATACTGTATGCTATGGCTGCAATTAACCTTTCTGTAAGAATTATCACACCATCCAGACACTTAGGATTTATCACTCTTACATAACAGCAGCAGTCAAAATCAGGCAAATCTTTGTACTACGTACATGCAATCATCTATGCCAATCAAATAAATACACTGCATAGATGCCAAGAAGAGGAAACTTTCTAATAAATAATACTTCTACACAGACTTGGAGTATTGTGTGAAAAAAATAGATCCAATTTTGTCATTATTTAGGTTTGTAGTGTAGGCCAATTGCATTTTTAAAAACTTCTGCCGAGACCAATAACTTGGCAGTATTGTGCGCAAAAACAAACTGTTGGGAGGTTGGTGAGGGAAAAGCTCATTTATAACTGTTTTGTGCCGCAGGCCTATAAATTAAGTGATCTACTTTTATTTATATACATAACAAGTTTGTGCCACAGGCCGATATATAGTCCCTTAAAGAGGGCAGGGCTTTAAGAGTAAGGGAAATTATGGGGTAAAAGTTAAGAAGGTTGCGCCGCAGGCCTATAAAGTAGCTTAGATAAGTGTTTTGCGACCCAGGTCTATAAATTTACTATTCTAATATTTTTTTTTAAAGATAAGAGGGTTGTGCCACAGGCCTATAAACTAGTTAGATAACTGTTTTGCGCCACAGACCTATAAATTTAGTGATCTGATCATTTTTAACAAATAATAAAGTATGAATATTTATGAGATATTACGAATATTTGAGATTTTAAATGAATATTCATTGTTTTGAACTTCTAATGAACTTTTAAAAGTGAAAATTTGACACTACAGAAAGAATAAACTGAAATATAAGTAAATTAAAGTTCTACTGGGCATATGAGAGGGTTGGGGAGGGAAAGGTGCATTTATAAATGGCCACAGACCTAAAATTTACTAAGATAAGAGGGTTGTGCAGCAGACCTATAAATTTAACTAATTATATTTTATATAACTCGTAATGCCGCAGGCTGTGTAAGCCCTTTAAGGGGGGAGGGATCTCTTGAAAAAAAATGAGGAAAATTATGGGGTAAAAGTTAAGAATGTTGCGGGCGCCGCGGCCGTATAAAGTTTTAGATAATAAGCTGTTTTGGAGCCCAGGTCTATAAATTTACTATTCAATATTTTTTTTTAAAGATAAGAGGTTTTGCCAACAGGCTATAAACTAGTTAGATAACTGTTTGTCGCCACAACCTAGTGTTTGCTAAAAGTGATCTGATCATTTTTAAACAAATATAAAGTATGAATATTGATGAGATATTACGAATAATTTGAGATTTTAAATGAATAATTCATTGTTTTTGAACTTCTAATGACTTTAAATTAAATAAAAGTGAAAATTTGCACTACAGAAAGAATTAACTGAATATAAATTAAGTTCTCTGGCATGTGAGAGGGTTGGGGAGGGAAAGGTGCATTTATAAATGGCCACAGGCCTAAAATTTACTAAGATAAGAGGGTTATGCACAGACTATAAATTTACTAATCTACATATTTTTATATAACTCGCTAATTCCGCAGGCTGATAGAGCCCTTTAAGAGGCATCTCTTGAAAAATGAGGAAAATCATGTAATGGGTAAAAGAAAAAGAGTTCTTACAATAACGGGTTTGCGCTGCAGGCCTGTAAGTGGCTTACATAAACCGATATGATCACATTTTTCGCATTATGACAAGATTGATTTTTGGGATAATTACAGGGATTAGCAGCGATCATGTGGAGAGCCTCGAAAATGTTAGAAATGCTTTCCAATTAACTTATTAACAGGATAAGTGTGTTAACAATTCCATATAACTGCTTTAATGTAGAAACAAACCACCAAAGAGAGAAAAAAAAAAACGTTTTGAAGAAATTTGTCATATGGTTTCTGCAAATAGAATTAACAGCGATGGAATCTCAAAAGCTACACTAAATACCTGAGTGTGGTTTACACCAGTACAGAATAATTAAAGAATTATTATGCATCTATGGTGCAATACCACAGTGGAATAGCGTGTAACGCCCAACATGCACAATAAGCAAAAATATCGGGCATTCGGTCAGGCAAAATCGTCAAAGCAAACTAATGTTTTTATTAGTTTGACGCCATTTTAAAACTGTTTTTTTATCAATCAGCTCTTCTTGCATAATTAATATTGGATGGCGTTTTTTTGGCTTGATAACAGAAAAATATCGCCCTCGCCCCCAAGAAAATATCAGGCTCGTCTTCGACTCGCCCGATATTTGATAGGCTCGGGCGATATTTTCTGTTATTCAACCTAAGCCATCCAATATTATATAAATATCAAAAATGTTGTGTTTGAGGTCAAAACTGTATGATTCATGGTGCACAATATCACGCTTAAAATCAGGGATATTCACCGGGAAAGGCTTTTTGATCTCGAGTCAGAATTTTGATACGCACGTATAGAAATTACAGAATTAGATAAAAGTACTGCCTTGTCTTTAAAACGCAGATTTCAAGCCAACCACTTGCAGGTTATGTTTGCATATCCATGCCAGTAACAAAAATACAAAAATATGAATTTTGATTTTTTTGATGTTCCAGATTAGCAAATCACATATAAACAATGTTTAATTATTATATACCTCATAGATAGATCCTTGTCATCTGATTGGTTAAATGAAAGTCACATGACATGGTATAGTTTCACTATTTTCACATAAAACATGTATAGTACCTTTTTTGCCCGGTTTAGTAACTTTCTGCCCGGTATAGTAATTTTTTGGACCGGTATAGTAATTTTCTGCCCTAGCTGTAATCTTGTTACTGCAGCAGAAATGATCTATATATGAGGTATATAAAACAAATATTAACTGCCCTTTATTCGGGCCATAGTCAAATCTATTGACCCTCGGTGATCTCGAGGCCGTTCTATTTTCCCTCAGCTCCGCTTCGGGAAAATAGTACGGCCTCAATATCCCCTCGGGTCAATAGATTTGAATACGTCCCTCATGGACATGTCAATATTTGTATACTATGAATGTTATTCTTGACAGAAGCACAATTTATTTTATAGTCAGTATTCAAATTATTGCTAAGTGTTTTTAACTAAAAATACATTTTCTACCAGATTGCAAGTTTTTTGCGTCAATTTTTTTCCGTACGCGTCAGTTTTTTCTCCTTGGTAAGGGTATATTCCAATGAACTAAAATGTGGGAGGTATATTATACATACCAGTATCTACAAATATACAGGAGGACTTTTTGAAGAACACTAGGTAATCATGTTAACAACACATTTTTCTATTTCCCCCCAAAAATATGCAAATTTGTCAACTTTTGACGCATCATAGCTAACCTGTACAAATGTTTTTGAGAAATCTGCTGCATTTTTTTAAGGGTGCTTGTTCTAATTATGTCGATTCTCTTCTCTACTTGATATAAGAGCCTGGCACTTGCACATATGCCCCATCAAGTACCATGGGAAACAAACTTGCAGTTTTGATGGTAGAAGCAATAATGCATATTGCAAAGCCCTATTCAATACTGTGCTAATATTGATGGGTTAACCATTAAAACAATGTTGGTTTTTTTATATCTTGGGAGTGAAATGGATTTGCAGGCTCAAATTTCGGTAGACGCTTCATATTCCCATTGATGCAAATGAGATATTACAATTGATTCCATCATGCGCTGTATGACGTTGTGCAGTAGCGCTTGGCGGAATGAATGGCAATACCTCATTTGCATCAATGGGACTTCTATATGAAACGTCTACCCAAATTTCAGGATGACAATGAGAAATATATGACCTTTCATCTGATACCAAAATCAATCCTACTTCTGGGTAAATCGGGTGTCCCAAAGACCAAATTCATAAATAAAACAAATATTATCAACAACAACCACGAACAAGGCGGTTCTCGAACCACAAAGGTCCCCCGCCCAGTGCGGTAGCAAAAGAACAAGAAGCAACATAATTTTAAGATCTCAGGGAAGATTGTGATGGAAATAAGTGGTTCTTAAACCACTGAGGCTCCTCCCTTGACGTGACATGACTTCAAAAATTTTTGGCCATGAAGTTTCGCCTACCTACCACATCAGTAATTTGACCTTGGAATGACCCTGCATGACTTGGAATGACCTCCAAAATTGTTGGCACTGAACTCTTGACCACACCCACCAAGTTTCATCCTCCTACCACATATTTAGTGATTTGACCTGAATGACCCTGTCATGACCTTGCAATTGACCTCTCAAAGTTTTGCCACTGATGATGACCTCACCCACCAATTTTCAACCTCCTACCACATTTTGTGATTTGACCTTGGATGAACCCCGCATGACCTTGAAATGACCTTCATAATTTTTGGCACTGAATGTTGACCACAACCAACTTTCATCCTCCTACCACATGTTTAGTGATTTGACCTTGGATGACCCCTCATGACCTTGAAATGACCTTCAAAAGTTTTGGCACTGAATGTTGACCACACCCACCAATTTTCATCCTCCAACCACATGTTTAGTGATTTGACCTTGAATGACCCCATATGACCTTCGAATGACCTTCAACAATTTCGGCACTGAGTGTTGACCACACCCACCAAATTTCATCATCCTTTAAGGTTTATAGCAATTTACCTCCATTTTTTCATATTTTTGACCGCATTTGACCTTTGACCAATGCCACATGACCCATCTCCGAACTCATCTGCCGCCTACTTGAATGACATCTATGGTGCGAAGATGGACGCCCATACTTGCTCCAATAAAAAGATATCGTGTTGACAATGTTTATTATAGCTATTTGCCCTATTTTGACCAAATTTGACCTTATTTTTTACCACATTTGACCTTTGACCCATGCCACACGACCCACTTTGTATCCCACCCACCGCCTACTTGAGATACATCTATGTTGCAAAGATGGACATCCACACTTGCTTAGTTCCAAAGATATCGCGAGGGACGCACACACACACGGACGGCTAGCATTTCTATAGTCCCCTTCACCAACAAATGTTGGCGGGGGACCAAAAATGACACACAGCCAAAATCCAAGATTTTTACTGTTACCATGACAATCATTATCATAATGATCATTTTATTGCTAGAATCGCTAAGCTTGATACACATTCCCACCAAGTTTGAAGTGCACAAGGGAAATACTTTGGAAAATCATGTATGCGTAGTATTGTGTGTCGCGGAGTCATTCTGCGAAACCTAGGGCCGATGATAAAGGCTATGCACCGCCAAGTGACCTGTATGAGTAGACACCCTATGGAAAGAATTATTTTCATTAAGAATCATTGATCTTTGACCTCACCTTAAAATATTTCACCCAAACATGGTTAACCCAAACATGGTTAAGTGTTTTTTAAAATAATGATTTTGCCCCTTTCTACCACTGCATCATGTTCATTATCACAGCTCTACTGAAACACCCCAATGCTGTAAGATTTTATCCATGTTAAAATTTGAATTTCAAGTACAAAAATGGTCTGAATAGAAAAAACTGTTCTTATCAGTTAGTGCTTCTTTGTCCAATGACTCTTAAAAAAAAGCAAAGTCACATCACAAATTAATGAGCTATGAATCTCAAGTTTGGACCAAAAGAAAGCATTATTCCTGCACTATATGAAGTAACAATAACTTTTTTTTAAATACTGACTATAAACTAAGCGGATATATATATATATATATATAGTGTAAGCCTCCTTTAGATTACCGAAAAATACAGCACTAATTTCGTTATTATTCAGGTTTCTAAACTGTAGCCTACCTGAATCTGAATCCTTTGATGAGCCGTAACTGGACTTATGAATCCAATTTTAGTACTTGGCCATTTTTAGTGTAAAGTTGCCTAGGTGTTTTTTAAGGCTGTTTTAACCCATTTTTGTACTCTGAAACAAATATGTAGCACATATCAGGCCAAGGCAAATTGGTCTTTTAGTGCATATTTTTTTGTTTTTTTTAGGTTTTACTCACTTGAAATTGTTTTTTTAAATTTCATATTAAAAAAAATGAAAATTGCTTACCAGTAGCAGCAGTTTTCCTTCATCTTTTGTTTTCTTTTGTAGGTCCCTTGACCTCTTCTTTTGCTTCTTTTTCAATTTCAGAATCTGTAGAGAACATGATAGATAAATTCATAATAATACAGTTGTCAATCAGTCTACAATGGCACATTTGAAAAATAGTGCGCCCTCAAGATTTTTCAAAATCGATATTTTTGCATGGTTGTAAAGCTTTTATATTCACTAGCCCTCACCTGAAATGATTAAGACCAAATCAGTGTCCTTATGGGTAAACAGAACTTTTTTATAATTAATGTCGCTGCAACATTAATTCAGCAGACGACGGAAATGGCGTTTAACAGAAGAAAACGCACCCCATATGCATGTTTCCCATGGTATGCACCCTGTTTGACTGGTCTGTGACCTTTGTGGTTTCGATATCAATGAGTATGAGTCTATGATATTCATGCAATATACAAATTTGTTGATTAAAGTTATGGAAAACAAATTACCTGTATGTCTTTCACCTCTTATTAACATCCCTATCTGTTTTTGAGTATGTTATTTATATGTGTAAAATGTATCTCTATTCTTCCGATGGCCTAGACTATCATTTGAGAGCAAATTGAAAAAATTCATATTTTGTGAAAATAAGCCTGTGCCGCTTTAAGTCAGGCATAGCAGACGCCTGACTTACTGTCGTCTGTCAATTTCTTGTCTTCTTTCTTTCTTGTTTGTACCTTGCTTTAAATGCCTTCTTCTGTCAAACGCTTTAGCCAATTGTAACTAGAATTGGCCAACAGAACTCTCTACCCAACCTGCATATGAGGTGTGCACAGTTTGACCATGGAAGTCACATAAGGTCATTAGCGGTCATTGTCGCTCTAACACCCTTTTTATTTCTCCTCGCACAGATGCAATTTTCGAGTGCATTTGTTTTTAGGTTGTAGCCATTTTCGTGAAAATAAAAACCTCATAAGAATTTCCTCTTTTACAGTGTACATTTATGCCCAGGTCTGTACCAAGTATCAAAGGATTCATGGCAAACCTGAGAATTTGTAGGTTAAAAAGTATCTCCAGCATTCAGATTACAATTACATGCTTACCTTTTCCCTTCTTCAGACTCATCTCTTTGTTCATCAGATCTTTGCAGGGCCACTAACTTTGTTGACTTCTGTTGGGATGTAAGATTTTATGCACAAGTCATTCAATATCTAATACAATAGTCACAACCAAAAGTCATGCAGGATTGGTCTTTTTTCTGGTCCAATGAAATCTGATAGTGTTGTAAAGAGATAGGCCCTACTTATTACTCAACTGGACAGAATTAATCACTGCATCAGACATGATTTTTACATTAAAAGCAATGCTATGCCTTGATGGAAAAGTCAGTCACCCTAGCTGTCTTTTTCACTCCACAGGAAGGTCCCGCCCTAATAAAACCCAAAGTCATACAATAACCACCACTGTGTTATAACCCTGCTCAATAGTCAATATGCCTCTAGGCCCTTAGGATGGTGCAATGACCATTGCAAGGCTCATCAATTTAGTCTGTGATCCCATAGGCTTACTCAGTTGAATAAATCATGACACCACCACAAGCCATTACCAATGACTTGTGAATATGCTAAGAATTAGAAGTGAAAGTTTAGATTGGATCAATATCCTTTCTCTTGACTCAAAGGCTGACGGTAAAATTTTTCAACTTGATTTGTTGGGAGCGGATATGACATTCCTTTTCTATATCCTTTTTTGCAATCTGTTTCTATCTTTTAGTTTCATAGACTATAAGGCAGCATACATATATGACAGCATTCAAGATCAGCCAAAATGGTTAGAACATAGGGATCAACCACAAATATTGATGAAGTCCTCTAAATGTAACAAGTTTTGTTAGAGGACTGACCCCCTGCCTGCATACCTCTAGCATAATAAGGAAGTATCACCAAGTTTAGCTGCAGTATAGAAATGTAAAATTTTACCTTTTTGTACATTGTTGCCCTTTCAAATAATTGGCCCACCCTGGAAAGTTAGTGTTATAAGGTTATGGTAAGGGTTAGGATTAGAGTTAGGTTTATGGTTTTGGATACCACCAAGAGTTAATTAATAATTATATAATTGGTATTAATGACATAAGATGGAACAGTACCATGACAGATCCATTAATTGTAATATATTGCTAAGCGACTTCAACTTACATGCTATTTAACACGAAGTGATTTCTTGAGGTGGTAGTACATTTCTTCCAAGGCTACTTCTGGCTTCTCCACTGAAGAAAAACAAAGCATAACATACCTTCATTGATTTCATGAACTAGTCTTGTTAATGTTTCACAATGCTGACATTAAAGCCACTATCAGTCATTTTTTTCCAAAATCAAAATGCCCATTTTGTCTCTAAATTGCTAGTGTTAGGTCATATCAACACCTTATATTACTGTTCATTGTGAAAAACAGACACTTAAGCATTTTAAAGCGGTCCTGAAGATGCCATTTGCGACTGTTTTTGCATCTTAAAATAGTCGGATCCCGACTTTTATTAGTAAACAAAGCATAAAAATCATTATTTCTCGACAAATACGGCGCATTACGCTTAGCCACTTACAGGGGTCTTTACTACAACAATTTCCAACACAACAGTGCCAAAAAATGCACTTTGATGAAAAATAGGGGCGCTGTTTGTTTACATTTTGAAAAAAATCGCTGATAGTGGCTTTAAGGTGCAACAAGAGATTTCAAAACTGGTGTCCCTAAAAGTATGAAAATTCTGATTTCTGTACTAATGTAAAGCTTTCTATCAAAAATATCCCCATGTGGAAGGATTAAGCTGAGAATTATTTTTTATACAAGAATTGTGAAATTTCTAATTTACCATAGGATCAAATACTAAATTCAACCTATGTTTTATATTGAAATTAAGGAAATCAAAATTGTGTGTTGTTTTCACTTTCAAGGCATTTCTGAAGCCAAATACAAGAAATTCATTGGGGTCTTGTCTATATGAAATTACTACATATGACACAATATATGGATGCCCCAAAATCTCTCGCTGCACCTTTAATTGACATTTAACGTGATAATTAATATGTCAGAAATCAAAGCATCTTCTTGTACTGAACTTCTGAAATATTTCAAATAAAAAAAATTTATTCTGAACTTGTGCGTTCATTCTACTTTGATGCGCACACACCTAAAGACGGTGAAAAATGTTAGTAAATGTCAAGAAAGCCAAATTTACACTAGATAAATTTTCTTATTAATCCGATTTCTGGAGTTAGGGGCAAAAGAAATTTGATTTGATAGTGCATAAAGGTGTATGTCCATCGTTTGCATAAAATACTCAGTTTGAAAGTTCATAAACAAAGCCACGTGGAAAGGGGCCAACTTGAAAAGGCAAAAAAATATTTTCTGAGAAATTTTACCGTTTTTGGATGTCACAAATAAAAAAGTACATTTGTAAGCAAAAGGTAACTTTCACTTTTATCATGTCCAGTAATCCCCTCAAAAGGGTGTTTCCCTCATTCGTTTTTATTTTTTTAAAAATTTTCACAAAAATTCAAGCAACAATAAACCAGCAATTTTTCAAAAACTGAAATGGAAACACGAATTTTTAACTTTTTGTTATCTTAGATTCAAACAGTCTTAAAAAAAAGGGGAAAGGAGAAAGAAGAACAACACTTTTTCTGACATCTTTATCACGGTTAACAAATGGAACATTGATTGATTAGACATAGATTGTTTAATGTTTTTTTGAATTTGGGTTAAAAATCAATTACGGGTGTCTCAGAAAGAACATTGAAGGTGCACTGAAAATGTCACATATCAAGGGTTCCCTACAAAATTTAAAGTATTTTGACCCTGATGTAAAGCTTTCCATGAAAAATTTCCCATCCAAAAGATTAAGCTGAAAATAGGTCCCTTTGGTACAAACATTTTGAAATTTCTAATTCGCATAGGAGCCAATACGAAATTCAGCCTTATTGTTATATTGAAAATAATCAATCAAATCATCAAACCCTTTTTATCTGTTTTTAAGATATTTCTGTAGCAAAATACATGTAACGAAATCTATTGAGTGTCAATCTTATGAATTACTATTATGACACAATATTTGGGTGCTCAAAATCTCTCGTTGCACCTTTAAAACCTCCAAAATGGCACTTGTTGCTTACTTAACCCATTCTTATTCTTGCTTTATTAGCTTTAATTATATATGTACATATTTAAATATGGTGAAAACAAAAAATGGTGAAAAATAACCAACAATGACTATTGTCCTAAAAAATTAAGCAAACCTATTTTGTCCACGACCTAAGCAACAGCAGAGGAAACCAGCAGGCAAATATCCCCTCCATAAAAATCTTTAACACCCGTCCTAGCCATAATACAATATACCCCAAGGGTCCATTGCGGTTCAAGGGTTATTCTTAAAGGGATTAGCACCGATAATCCGAGAAATCGAATGTATTTTTTTAACCTTATTCATAAACGTTATTAAACGAAAAATACAAATTCATAAGATAAAACAACCACCAAATAGTGACAAAGGAAATATTTGAGGAAATTTGTCTAAAAACGTCTCCCGCAAATAGACATACAGCAATGTGCCTATTCTCAAAACCTACACTTTACAGCTGATTATGGTTATACAAAACCAGAACAGAATAAACAAAATAAATAATGTTCGGTTTGAGGTCAACTGTCAGGTAGGGGGCACCCTATCATGCTTTAACAATGTGGGAATTTCACAGGGAATGGCTTTTTTGATCTCAAATCGGATGTTTTGATACGCACATATGAAATTACAGAGCGATAAAAAGTACTGTCTTGTCTTTATACACGATCGCAGCAACCACTTGCAGTTAGTTAGCACCATTCCATGTCCATTCACCAATATCAAAATAATGAATTTTGATGATTTTTTCGATGTTTCGGATCAAGCAAATCGCTGCTTGTCCTTTAAGTTCTCTATGCACTTCAGGCATTATTTGTGGCTGATCATCCCAGTTTTTGATGACCGCATCTCTCTTGGACATTTTTAAATTTTTGACATGCTTCAGAATGTGTTCTGTTCCTCTTGATATTGCCATCTTACTGAACCCCTACTTTGAGGAAAGATGTTTACCCATTCAAGAGTGTTTCCATAAGGTGACACCCTTCTTTCCGACACCCTTATGAATTCGGAACTTTAACGGAATAACCTCAAAATGTGACAATTATTAATTTTTTCTAGTGTGATATTCATAATCAGCATGAAAATGCATCTAAATTAGCCAAACAAACCTAGTCTCCCTGCTGATATTCTTTTTATAGGCTTTCGATGACCTGCAAGCATTTGTGGACGCCATCTTAAAGCCACTGACTATATGTGCTATATATTACGTAGACAGATTTGGCCCGTGTCGAAAGGTTAAGGTAAACCATCTGAGTTTTGCATGCATTGACATGTGGTGGCCATGTTCACCACTCTTCCGACTTCATTAGGCCCTGGACAGTTGTTTGCACACATCCAAATCAACGCAATAAAGATAAGGTTTTTTTTTTTTTTTTTTTTTTATAAGTTGTAAATCGTACCTTCTATATTATTTGTCCATCAAAATTGAAATCCTTTCTTATGTCAAACAAAATTTTGAGAAAAAATCAATTTCATCAAGGTTTGCATTTCTATACCAACACACAGAAAGGCTATTTGAACGGCTATGGCTACGATAACGGAGTGCCCCACGGGTTCAAAATCATACCAAAGTTAGTATCCGGGTCAGTACATATACAGGGGTAGATAAACGTTTTATGTGTTTTTAGCCCCAAATTGCGATCTTATATTGGCATAGAAAGATGAGTTCCACGAGTAAAACTAAGGTTTTTTTTGTTATACATTATTAAATTTGTTTTTTACTTTTGAGCCACTGCACCATGTAAGAAATTAAATATATGGATTTTAAAAAAAAACCCAAAACGCCAAACGCATAAACCACAACGCACTCAACACACAACACACACATACACAAGCAAAAATAAAATCGCAAAAAGAAGGTAAGAAAGGAATACACACACCATACAACACACGTTATCGCGCATTCGTAATGTACATTGACTTTCGAAATATTGCCTCGAAACGAATGTTTATCCCAAATTCAATTCAAGCAGCTGAACTGCAACAAAGTCTGTTTCAATATATTTTCTTGTTGAACATTCTCATTCTCTCTCTTTGGTGAACTTTAGTGGTGGCAAAGGCACATTGTGTCTGTTATTCAGAGCATTTTCATAGAATATCGCCATTGGGAGGAGAGGAGCCCATTATTTTGAAAAGCCTTGGTTTTAAACCAAATTCATATTTGCATTTGATTGGGAGATGGGTGAGGGGGGATTTTAAGGTACTTATTCATCAACAGATTTGTGCAATGTGCGGAAGAACAATTAAGTGCATGTTTTTAGATGCTTTTTATGTGCTTAAGATGTGAACAAATTGATTAAATCCAATTAATGAATGACGTGTGCTCAAATCCATAACATTTTTCCTCCAATCCGTTAAGCTAAGGGTTCCATTTTTGGAGATAACACATCTTGTTCTGAAATGCCATGAATTTGTCACCCTTCCCCTAACTTTCACATATATTTTCCATTATAAATGGCATCTGTTATACTTGTTACAATTCTAAAACTGTATACTTCATCCCCAAAATGCAAATTTCAAAATAAATCAACCTACTGGAAATAAGTGGAAAGTAGTTTCCAACAACTCTTTTAGTCTACAAAGGAAAATAATTGGACGCATAATAAACGTCATGCCTTCTTGCAACATTTACACAAAATCTTTCATAATGGGTTTGAGCCCATTTCAACTGAACATTGTCAGAAGAACCACTGGCCTTAGACTCACATGGGGATGTACACAGATTGGGGTCTCCAATGACTCCCACATGAACTTTGACCCCCATTTTGCACACCGATTTCTATTGTACCCTAAAACTGGATGCGATGGTAGATTGGTTTGCAAATCATAAGTGGCGAAAAATCGTTGGAAGGGGTTTTTCAAATTGCCACGTGCTCCGACCACGCAAGACTGCCGAAGACTGTACAAGTCAGCCCATGACCTTTGGCCAAAAACTAAACAGGAAAAGAAAAATGTGCTCACGATTTTCCGAAAAATGTCCAATCGGCAACAGGTCTGGTAGTGTGTTTCCAGCAAAAATCGGCTGTGTTGACTGAGCATTTAGAAGCATGGTATAGGAGCCAGTGCAAGGGTGTCCAAATTCTGCACCGCCACCGGCGTCTAAAACTGTTCAATTCCTTAATTTTAAACTTCCACACTATTCAAATCCACTAAATAACTCCTTTTAGTATACTTCCAAGACAGGAATGGTTTTGGCCTGAGAAGGACCCATTAGTACTGATTTAACCCACCCCAATCTCTGAACTTTTATCTCAGTGGAAGCTGTCATTTTGATTTTCTCGTTCTTTTATTTTATGGAGCACACATAGTAAATGTCATATTGGCGGGCAAGCAGTCTTATTTTTGATCATGTTGAAGATTGGCTAAATTTTGAGTTTCTAATTTTCACAATTTTGAAGAAAAAAAATCATGGAAAAAATATGTCCTCACGTCAAAGTAAATAACGTCACTAGTTTATTAACCACGGGGAGCGTTGAGTAACAGAATTTTTTAATTTGGCTTTACCAGATCCCAGTCAGACCCTCAATGAAATCAGACCATCAGTAAGATTGTGAGCAAATAATGGAGTTCCAAATCTAGAGTTTTGACATTTTGTACACAGAGAATAAGAAAAGAATCTTACCGACATCACGGTAAAGATTAGGCCCTCTAAAACAGCTTTTGTCTTCGACGCAGTAGTAACATCCCGTCATAGAGATCTAAGGAGAATAAACATAAGATTTGTTTAGTCATCCACTATGCTTCAAAATCAATAAAGGCTCATATATGCTCAGCTTTGATAAAATGGTACAAACATGCCCTCGAACGGTCGGCCCTGGTCTGTAGTTTGGGCTTTGAAAACCCGCTACGCTTGGAACTCGCTTCTTTTGTGTAGAACCGGATTCAAAAGATCTTGTAACAATAATGGATTTTAAATTAGATTTTTGTCCCACAGAAAATACTTACACACGACAGCACGTAGAGAGATGCCCTGTAAAACGCCTCGTCTGGCTCAGTAGCACATCCCGTCACAGAAACTGAGAGAAACAAGCAATAAGAAAGTGGTTAGTACTGAACATCAAAATCATTAAGCTAAACAACACAAAACAAATACACCTGGAGCCATAAGCCTGCGACTCACTCCTAGGATTTGTTAGCTAGTGTTTACTTTCCGATTTGGGAAGCCCCGTCAGACAAACGTACAGTTTGTCGTCCCCTCGGCGCATGCGCACTCAATAACACAAAACAAACCAAAACACTACACCAGTAGCCATCCGGTGGCGACTCACTCCTAGGCGACTCAATCCTAGGACGTGAGCTAGGTTACCACCTCCCGACGATTGGGAAGCCTGGCGGACGAACCGTGCAAGTTTGCCTCCCCTATCGCCAGCCAAACCGGAATTTTGGCCTCAGTGAATATTAAATGTCCTTCTATTCAACCAATTTTGGCGATAGGCTGTCATAATGTAGCGTTTTAGGAGTCCATAGGTATTTATACCCTTAACAGCCGCATCTATCTGAACTTTGACTTCACCTGAGCTTTTTATCTTCATTTCTCCTTGACCACATGGTAAAACCGATGAGACCTTCAAAGACGACAAGAAGATGGCACTTTGTTCGGAATTGTCAGTTGATCTCCATGACCTCCAACCAAACTCTTTTGACCTACAAGCTGTAGCAAATATCATGGGCAGGAGTTGACATCTTCATCCTTTAGGAACCCTGGTGAACACTATTGCTGTCTCCAAGAGATGCATGGTTTGTTCATGAGGATGGATTGATAGCAGTGCCATATCCAATCTTGGTTGTATGTTAATGACTCCAGGCTGAAATTGGGCAAATGATCCTTATTAAGCCATAGGGTCATTTAAGAAGGGGTCACCCATCCTAATTAAGCCATCTTGTTGTCATGTCCCGGCATTACTATTGACTTGCGTTGTTTGTCTGTTTAAAAAAGAGAAAGAGAGCAATGTTCAAATCAAATTCAAAATTTTAGCAAGAACAGAATAAGCAAGTAAAGAATGAGTGGGCCCACACACAAAAATTACACTACTTTTATTTAAGAACAAAAACAATACTCAGCTTCGTTAAAACGGTAGCGACCATCCCTCAGAAACGGCCGCCTGGTCTGTAGGCAAAGCATCAAGAAAGAAATAATTAGTGTGCCATTACATGAGTAAAGTTCCTGGCTACTGAAAACCGCTGCGCTTGGAACTCGTTTCTTTGGGGTGGAAACATGTTTCCACGTCGCTCCTATCCACTAATTTTCTATAGGCTATTTTGGCCCCTCATTACCCCGGTCTTCAATCGTCCACCCGATTTATCATCCCGATATAACTACGAGAACACCAGGCTTGTTCAGAGTGTGAATGAAACATTTCACACATTTTTCCAGTCAAGACCTTCCTGTAATTTTCTGTTTGCGTACCTTTGAAAGTTATTAGGTTCGGTAGTAATGTGAGAGGTGTCGTCTATTTAACAATCCTCGAATCCTGATGGCTTATGTGATGACTGCTGTGTTTTCTGAGAGAAATTTCGATCGTGCTCTCCAAACATACAACATGTTTTTTAAAACCGCGTGCACCAAATTCGAAGCTCCGAGGGCATTATATAAGGCCTATTGGTAATATTAGTAAATATAGGAATATCTTGCTGTATTTTGATTTTTTTGAATGGTATGAAGCCTGATGTTTCCTTCTATTCGTCTTCCTAGACTCGGAGTGGTTCATCTAGAGAAGATTTTTCTGTGCAACAGCAACCTCTCGGCTTGGGAGTGAGCCAAATAGTTAGGTTAATCATATCATAGATGACTTCCACTGTTCTGGGACTGTAGGTCAGTCACGGATGATATACATATACATTGGCATGTTCCTTGGGTGTACTCCAGGATGGAAGATGAATTTTAAGCTATTTTTTTGCATCATCTTTTGCAAGATAGTTTGGATAGGTTTAGACTTAGTTTTAGCGCTAGTCTAGACCAGGCTTTACTATTTTTCCAGCTGTTGTCGAGATAGATAAGTCAATGGCTGGACTTGAAAGTTTAGACTATTATCAGATTTTCGACTAAACCCTCACCTACAATTCAGCCCTGGTTTGCTAGCATAATTTAAGCTTTACTCACATGCAACCTTTGCATTAGCAGGGAAAACAAAGTTCACCTTGCTCAGGTATCTCTAGTTAATTCTGGCCACATCATGAATGGGGAGGAGGTCGGATTTAATTTGCATCCCTCGCGTCCGGCAATACTGAAATTAGCACTCTATATTAAATACCCAGTAAACAATGTTACTAATTCAATGGTGTTAAAGACTCGCATAAAAATATACTGTCATTTTTTCTCTGTCATACTGTGCGAAAACGGTTTTCCTGCAAAAAGTCACATCCCATAAACGAATCCTACACCTTCTTCACGAAAACGCTATCAACTTTGCCAAAATCAGGGTGGTGGACAAGGAACGTGGATCAAAATGTGGTTCCATATGAGCTCAGGTCCTGCAATACTTCGGGTAGACGTTGTTGTTTGCGTGAGCGCGTTATTCTCGTGTGCGTTTGTATCGTTCCTGCTGGACCACTCGTGGAGTTCAATAGCGATGGTAGGACCCCAAATGCATGATAATGAGACTAATTTTGAATAATAATGTTTTCAAGCAGTCGAGGGATTTTTTAAATTGGCGCGAAAATTGAATTTCAAACTGCATTTTTCTCCAACGAAATTGCTTAAAATGAAGTCTTCTTGCCGTATGGTAAGAATTGAATGAATTCCACAAGCGGGTATTAAAGAAATCAATTCTGGCATATTAATGCCAGATTTAGGGCTTTTTTTTCCATAGAGCTCCATAGGTGCTCGTCCAACCTCCAAAATCCCAACTCTAGTATCGAACATAGGGCGTCCTGCACGGGGGGCGCCTGCATCAATGACAATGTTTAAAATGAAAAACCAGTAATTCTCATCATGCATTCATGTTGTTCCAGGAATTGGATAATTTCAAACAATTGTTCCGTTGGATAATGGAATGACATTCTCTAGGTGTGGTTTTCCAAGGAACTTGGTTTATGACGGACTAGTGTTGGCCGAATCAACATTTTATACTATTTAGTCAAGATTGTGGCTTTCAAGTTTCATTAAATTTCTTTCTCCCTTCCTATCCCTCATACAAGTCTGTCTGCAGGGGCGTCCCCATACATTTTTTAATGGGGTGGGGGGGGGGTGTTGATAGAGTCTGGTTGCCCGACAAAATCATGGGCCGGGAACAAGAATTATCAAATTTCTGAAATCTGAAATCGGGGGGGGGGTGTTGGGGGGGGGGGGGGGGGCTAGAACAGCCACTTATTCCCAGCTATTTTAATGCAACAAACGAACACATGACAAACAACACATATGGGGTGAGTTGGTCGCGATACTCCGCCCATCAAAACAGTTGCGCCCACATATACCAATATCGTCTGACAAGTCCACATTTTGCCGACAGAATTTTGAATGGGGGGGGGGTTTCCACACCCCCCTCCTGGGATGGCCTGAGTCTGCATGCGGCTCTGACGGTGGCCATATGGCATGTAAATACATAGTTGTCACTGTAAAGCAGATTTTGTTATCTTCGCTCTAGATGTTTTTTGACAGAAAGGCTGTTCAAGGTTACATTCATATGGATTTCATTCTACTTCAAAGGTAGCATGACGCGGTCAATTGAATGTTTGATACATCGATACATATTTTTAGTCCATTGCTTTTGACTCAAAATAATTTCTCACTTAACCTGTGATAATCAGGTGATATTTGAACATTGTCAGTGTTTCATAATGAACAAGCGGACAATATAGCTTATCTTGAGGATAATCTGTCAAGTCAATCTCGATTTTCCACAGATCTATTTTGGAAAATTCTTTCTGCAAAAAAACTTTAAAGAAGGATTAAAATCTGTTATTTCTCTCTGAATTGCATACTACTATAACTGAATCAGGCGTAGGAAAGTCGATGTTATGTTTACCGTACCCGCCCGCGTACCATATGATTTCTGCCCGCCTTTGAAATGCTGAAATCTCTAAAAGTTTTCCATTTGTATTTTAAAAAAACAAATACTAGTTTCTTCTTGTTACACATCTTGTTAATGTGATTTTATATATTTTATACCCAAAGAACATGGCAAAACCATTTTTTTAACTGTATGTGGTGGCTGTTTGACACAATCTTTTGGCTATTATAGCAACGCTGAAGGTTTTGGTGAAATTGCTGTTTATTCAAAATTACGCATAATGAATAATGAAAAATGAAAGAGTTTGCCTATTATATTTTGCCATATTGTTACTGACGGGAACATAACAATTGACTTTCATTGGCTAGAAGGAAAGAGTTGGGCCGTCAGTGTGAAACTAGTTACTAATGTACATGTAACTACTATAGTAAATAACTCCTCACATATATTGTAAGATTAGGGCCTGTGCAATTCATTCACTATATTGATATGTTAGTGGCCCCTGGCCCAGAGACCCTGGTGACTTGGGCATGGAACCTGTTCTTTTCTGTCAATGAACCTGCGTTGAATTACTCCCTGTGAGGGAGAGGAAATTGGGTGACTCCCTGCAATGAGAGAGAAATGCAAATTACTGTACGGGGTTTTAAAAATTTTTTTTTGTGCTTCATAGCCTTTAGATCTAACGAATATAGCTTCCTATGGTCTATGGCGATACTTTGCCCTATAGAGGCCATACTAGTGGTCTGTAAATATGACTGGGCATTGATTTGTTATGGAAAGGTACACTCCTTGAAAAACCCCGTACTCGAGTAATTTCTCCCCCCTTTTTTTTGGGGGGGTCACAGTTAATTAGTGTACATGTACCCGTCGAGGTGAGGGAGGCATTGTGCATTCTATCTTGGCTCATAATTCTGGTAGTAGTGTGGCTTCTTGAATAAGGCAAGGAGTTTTTTCATCTCACTTCATGATACTCCCAGAGTGGGACCCAATTTCTATATGCGCTCGTATGGCCAATTGGTTATTTTTTTTTTTCAGTGCGATTGGTTGACATGTATGGACATTAGCATGTTCTTGTCGGTTCCATTTGAAATTCCTTACAGACCTACATGTTTCCTGTACAAGTTAAGTTCAACTGTTTGCTTGCTTTGATTCCTACAAGTCATTCTTTAACTAAATTGGCATGAATGCTTGGCATTCTGGTAGTAGCAGACTTGGAAAACAGGGGTTTCCAAGAAAGAACATACAATTTGACTTTGATTACTAAGCCCCGTCATTCAACACATGTATGTAGGCTATACATTGTCAGAATGTAATTACGTAATTGTATATTATTTGGGTTTTCCCATTTTCAAAAGCTTGGCATTGAGGCATGGAAATTCCTTGTCAAGGAATATCATTTCCACAACAAGTTCTTTTTTTTTCTTTCCAGAACTCTCAATTCTGCCGGTATTGGTATTGAAATACTGTACCTTTGAACACAAGACTTTTTTTCTAGGGGCTGAGTATATCTGCGTTCCTCTTATAAACACAACTGTTAATGAGCTCCGTGTTTCAGGGGTATCATGACACAGCCCTCAGTCCTAGTCCTATATGGTAATTAACACTGTCCTATGTCATGTACTGGGTGTATCTGGCCCGGAGGACCCTGAAAATATCATTCTACCTGCTGTCATAATAGCTGCTCAATTTTTTATATGACCATTGCTAC